>VUQG01014495.1:11396-30172 GCA_015106755.1 Etia nguti | reverse complement strand
GTTTTAGGGACAACAAAGATACTTTCAAACTACAATTATATTATGAGAGGCATCAATTCCATGATGAATTTGTCCTTGCGTGATCCTTACATAGATATTATTAGGTTAGATTCTTTTCCTTTCATTTTTTTTATTATAAGCAAGGCTTTTTGTATTAATAAATAATGAAAAAAAAATCAAACACCTTTGAGCTATTTGACAGAACCCAATTCACCACTGACAGGTGAAAATGAGATAACAGCTATATGAAAAGAGAATCGCACATACAACATCCCCATACACATTTGCATATGGTCACATCCACACAAAAACTAGTTACACTCATACACACACAAACACACCAGGCATATTGCTGGGAACATCTGGAGCTGAAGTCGAGTGGAAGTCAAACCACAAACCTGGCGGTAAACCAAAGCAGAAGGCCACAGATCTAGGCAATCACAATGACTTTGAAAAAGAATCACAGCCCCTTGCCACCAGCACTATGGGTAGCTGGAAGGCAAGATCAGAGTCACACAAATGGTGAGTGAAACTAATTAGGAATTTTAACTCTGATGGCATGCGAAGCAGTACATTCAGAAGCAGTGTGCAGGTTCTGCTTTCATTTTGTACCTCTAACATATTCTATGAGACCTGTAGTGGCTATCAGAGACTGGTTTCAGTTGCATCAGTGCCTCTTTAATACAATGACAACTATCCTAATTAAAAAAAAAGGTAGTCTGCATTTGACTGCATAATATATACATATTTTTCCATCTTTCTGCTCTGTATACAGAGTGAAAAAATGTGCGATAGAGAGCATTTTTATTTCCTTGAGCAGAAAATGCATTAGCAACGCTAAACCATGATTTTAGTAAATGTCATAAAGTAGAGGGCAAAAAAGGGCTTGCAATGGCTCGAGCTACATGGTAATTATTCATCTTCCCATACAACTCATGTCCTCCCTCTCCTTTCCTCTTCTGTCACTCACAAAGTTAAAATATGCAATAGAGCACAAATGACATTAAAAGAAACTGCAGTACACAAAAATAAGGTACATTGTATATGAGCTAGGATGAAATCAAACAGTTGGCCATGTTTGTGTGTGCGCAAAAAAAAAAAGATAAGCGAAGATAAAGTACAGATGTTTCAGTAAGGTTCAGTTAAAAGCCTTATAATTTAAAATGTCTCACTAGGTGAGACCTGTAAAGATGTGACTGCACTGTCAGCTCTTTCTGGTTGACATTTAATAGAAATTTTCCTCCCACAAGAATTAATGTTGCACATGAAGTAAAAACCAGACTACACACAAACAGCCTCACACACAAACAACCACGACTAAATTCTCTCATAAAACACCTCCATTAGTCAAACTAATTTTGAATTTAAACTGTAGGCATGTTGTAAAAAAAAAATAATAATAATAATTAATAACGATGTAATTTGTGTTACTTCAACAAAATAAAAGGACAAGGTTTAAGCATGCATAAGTATGGATTTACCATCTTGCCATAAAAATAACACTGATAGTTCAGTAACAAGCACTTTGCACAAAAAGAAAAGAAAACAACAACCACCACCAATGTATCTGTTCCAGACTTTGCAAGAGAGACAGAGAAGAAGAGAGAGAGAGAAGCCCCTTAGGCAAAGAAGAAATGCAGTGTCCCAAGTTGACAACATAAAGTCAACTTTGAGTTGTTTCTCTCAGAACCAATTGAAAATAGCATGATAAACAAGGACGGGTAGCATGTACATAGCAAAAAGCGAAGATACCATGGATCGGATAGAACTGCAAGCATACTTGTTGCTCCCATCAAAAAGTTCTAGAATCCTAACAATCAAAAATCATGGCCAATCTCCCATTAACACTAGGTCAAAAATCGCATAAACTCTGTTAAATTAAAACCACATCATCTCATAGTTATGACCTTTCCTAAAATCGGCTTTTTATCATCAAATACAGAATTTTGGGGTGTGTGAGATAAAAAATTGTATTTTCCATGATTCATTGCACACATTTTGACATGAAGACTGCTATAACATGAGCCAAAGCTAACTATGTTGATAACTAAAATAGGTAGCTGTAGTGAGATAAAAGATTACTGCTAGACTGAGGATGGGATTTTAAATGCAGGCAAAATGACCCCTCCTGGCACTTCTAGGGTTTTGGAATCCTTGTGGTTGTCCTGTTAAAGGTATTTTTTTTCCTACAACTTCAGAAGCCTTTTAGTGTAGTTGGTATTTTTTTGATTACACTTAGATGAGTAGTCCAATTATGACAACTAATACCATGTGCTCTATGATTTCACCACAAGCTCACACAGAAAGGAATCATCGACTTCTGTTCCAAACTGTCCCAAATTCTGTGGGTCTCAGGCAATGACCCAGCAGTTTTCCACTGATGAGTCTACAGTTTCTAAGCCTAAAGATGACGGATCAAAATGAAGAGAGGAGCAGAATGAGAAGCATAATTATCTGAACCGGTTAATCCAGTTAGTAGAGAAATTTCAGCTCAACTAGCTACTTTGATCTGATAGTGTCATATTAAATTTAAATGTAGTTAAACGCTAAATAACAAACATGTACATGGTACATCTAAGAAACACATCAGTAGAAACTTTAGAAGTCAAAACTGATGGAACATCACAAACACAGCGAATAAAGACGATAGCTCCAACTAGAAAACAAAAATCATTAGAAACACCAAAGCGATTTTGTTTTAAGAAGACAAAAAGCACATAACAGAAACAGCGGTGCACCCAAAGGTAAAGCATGCCTACACAAGATTATAGAAACAACTTTGGACTGGCTGACAGAAATATGTTTATATCTCCCACGACAGTTCTTTCACGCAGTTATTTTTCTCCCATGTCAGGGGCCAGGCCTCTCAAGGTGTGTTATCATTTAGTGCGGCGAAGAAGTTTTCTGCTGGTGAATTGATTCTGTGGGTTGAAGGCTACCCGTCTCCTTAGCATCCTCCAGCTAACCCAGCCAGACCGAACCTGATGCATTTGTGCCCACATATTCTCTCTATTCTTGTCCAAAAACTGTAAGGGGTGAGCACGAAAAGTCTCCTTCGAGGGAGGAGTGTGAAACCCTCCTTGAAGGAAAAATAGGGCCTTCCATCTCTCTTTTTCCCTCTCCTCAGCTTGTGCGTTGCTCACAAAGGCAGCAGACAGGCGGGTAGAAATCAATTCCATGGAGCCACAGGATGAAAGTCGGGAAGAAAAAGAGCAGCGAAAGACAGAGAAGCTGTATGAAGATTTCACTAGGCAAAGAGTAAAAATAACCAGTGGTTTAGAGCTGGACTTCCACCTGTCTACACATAATACAGTATAAAACTCTGGCATAGTGGGCAGCAGGATACATGAACTCTTACTGTAATCTAACAACAAAAAACAAAACTGCAACAGATTTAGTTTGAGTCTTTTCACAATAATAAGCATTAGTTTTACTATTAAGTTCAATTAAAACCCTGTTTTGGCAAGAGTGAGGCCTCAGTTTAAAATAAAAGGTATTTGTTAATATGTTAAATAATATATTTAAAAGAAATAGCCACCTTTTTTTTAATTAACACTTAATGTACATATTATCATCACTCCAGTTTACTCAGCTAATAATATGATCTCCAGTGCTTTGCAGTTTTTGGAAGAATGCTATTCTGTTAAACTATTTGCCCAGACAGTCTTTAAGAGAGTGGCACACCCCTATCGTCTTTACTTGTGAAACATTTAGTCCCCAGAGATGCTGTTTTTACATCCAGCAGGGGCTTGTTGCCAGTTAACCAAATTAGTTGTGAGTTGCTATTTGTTTGCTTTTAGTTTCGCAACTTGGAAATGTTCACATGACACTTCTCGGCAAACATTTCAGCGCTGAATAACCATTTGCTGATTGGCTTCTCTCAACATCTCATCTTGTTTGAAAAATGGTTCCCAAATGAAAGTGACAATGTTAGAAATTTAGTTTTCCTTTGTGAGTACTTCTTCAACATCTGAACATTCTTATTAGACTTTTAGCAGGAGAAAGATTTTTGTTCAAGAATTGTTTTCTATTATCTTTTTTTATCGAATGAACGAATGAATAAAACACCCTCAAGTGAAAGAACAAAAATATGACCAGTTATGATCTACTGGACCATTATTGTACGTGGAAACAGCACTGACATCTGCTTGCCTACGCTGCAGTTTTTGACACCATGTCCTGACCAGTTTTGCCTGCAGCCTGTGTGAACCATGTTTGTTGAGTTATTATTGGTTTAAGATCAAACTTTGACATCAGTGGTTAAATTGGGCTGGGGGCTATCAAAGCTGAGCTCCACGTCCTGACATTGCACCCTGCTGGAGACCAGCTCCATCACCATTATCAGGGCACTACCACTTGACATACAACTCCTTCCCTGCTTTTACACACTGCTTAACAAACCAGCAATAAAGAAAAAAATGTGCTGTAACTGCGCTATATTTAGATATAAATCTCTTAATTTAGAGTCTTGCATTACTAAGTTTCATGACTTTTTTAAAATTAATTGAGTGATTGATTGATTGATTTTTAATTTTATTTTAAATTCAAGGTTAAGACGGTTCTTTATGTAAATTTCCAAGGACAGAGAAAACATGAAAATAAAATTAAACAATGAGAATGCTCTGGCTTATACCTCGAGCAATTTAACAGTTTTAATTGTTATTTTAAGAGCTTTTTGTTCTACACTGACAATGAAGGTGAAACGACTTTTAGAACAGCTTTCAGAAACTACTCTGGAAGTTAAACAAATGAAAACCACTATTTCTGGATCTTCCTGACCTTACTAAGCAGGGGCTCATCCATTCTAGAGATTTCAATATCCCACTGTAGATTGGTAAAATTTCTATCTAAGAAAAATGAACAGACAAAGAAAACTAACCTTGATCCTTTGAGAAAGATCTTTCAGACAAGACACTGACTTCTAAAATAAGCAGTAACTAATAAAATGAGGTAGTCATTTCCATTTAACTTTTAAATATTTTGCACAGTCAAAACACTCCCAATTTTAATCTGTGTCTTCTCATTAATTTAGAAGTTCATGAAGGACAAGGGAAGCATGACAGGGCAGAGAAATCATTTTACATGGACCTTGGGTGCCCTGGCATTCAAAGAGTGAATACGCATATATAGACTGCCTGTGTGTGTGTGTGTGTGTGTCTGTGTGTGTGTGCGCCCATGCATGTGTGTATGTGTGCACGAACGAGTCACTGATTAAAAGCGATAAACGAGTATAAAGTGATGAAACAATGAAGTCTGGTTCCAAAAACTCACAAGGAACGAAGGATAAGACTACAGGAGTGTAAAGAAATACACACACAAAACACACATACAGAGCATAAGGAGCTTCAAGCTGACTAGGATCCCAAACGGCCCACTTACAAGCAGACTTTTGGCGCTATCTACAATCTGCATCACTGGTCTTGGATGCGTGTGTGTTTGCACTCAGACCACAGAGTGCCAACAACTCTCAACCAGTATTAGGATTAACCTACTGATCGATCCTGGCAAAACAAATATATATGGGAAAAGAGCAATGAGAGAGGAAGAAATAAAGTGAGAGAGTATCCTTAAAAATGGGAATGTAGAACCACAGTAAGAAGGAAAGCTGAGAGAAAGAAGAGGAAGATGAGTACCAGAACTAGAGTCTGGAAAGAGATGAGAGTGAGTGTGTGTAGGTGTGCATTAGTGGGAGGATAAGAGAGTGGAGGGAAGGACGGAGGGAGGGAGATGAGACACACACACTCACTACCCACTCATAAACCTATGATGGCAGATGGACCATAGCACTTTCCAGACGATGCAAAGTGTGTGTGTTTGAATATGTGTGTGTGTGCATATACTTGTCTGAGACCATATTAGACCCACCTTTGCTGTTCATTGACAGTAAGGACTAAAGTGTGCATAAACACAAACACTCTAAAGACAGTAATACATGAAATTGATGGTGTAAGCAAAAGCATACCTTTTTTTTGAGGTATTGTCTATTTCTGTTTGAGCCTAAACAGAAATAGACAATACCTATTAGTGTGTGCATTAAACCAACCCTGTGTGTGTGTGTGTGTGTGTGTTAGTTCCAGTGAAAGTCCTTACATGCTTACTTTTAAGTGTTTTTATGTGTACATCGAGGTAAAGGACACTGCATCCTTTACCTCCATGTAGTATCTTGTGAACTGCAGCGGCTACCTCAATAGGTCCTTTAGCTCACTGCTTCACATTGCAGGAAAAAGAAACAAAAAAACTTTCCCTCACATCCTTTGTGGCAGATTTGAGCTGGCAAGATATCATTGGATTACGAAGCTCACTTCACCGTAAGTTCAACGCTTGACACACTACTGCCTGGGTTGGTCAGGCATGCAGATGGAGATGGAGTGGCGGTTCTCTTCTACCCATCATTGTCTGTGGCATTTGCAAAGGGCACTTGCAGGAAGCCTTAGACATGACAAGCTCTAGCTCCATCTGCATCCCATGATTGCTCTGTGGGCTGAATATAATAGACGCTTTCCAAGTCACTGGAGCGACGGGACACTTAAGCGGCAGGCCGTGAAAGTTACACTCAGGTAAAAACCATTAGTGCAATAATGTTAATACTGTTTCTCTGTCGCCCACTTCCTCTCCCACTAAGGCAGAAGGCCATGTGATGGCTAGAGCACTGGCCTTTACTGGAAAAAAAATTAACAAATATACAGTCATCCAGGCGAGATAAAACAAAGACATGCTTGAGGGTAATTGAACGAGAAGGCAGGGCACTGCAAGGCTGGGGAAAAAAGATGAAAACGCATGCAGCTGCAAGGCAAGGGAGCGCATCAAAGCTTGTTTAGCTGCACATAAGAAAGCAGGCCTACATTCCTTCTGCAAGTACTTAACCCTCACTGGGGCCCCAGAGTCTTTCACCCCGTCAGCTTGTACCGATGCAAAGAGAGAAAACTTGTGTTCTCTTTCATGGTACATGTGTACATCTGATGTGTAGCGGGGATTGTAATGTTCCTGACGGCAAGCCCAAGTGATTTGTCAAAGATGATGGTACATCTGCAGGAGAGAGTATTAATGATGCACTGGCCACGGTTACAAGCTCCTTCCACACAGTAAAAACTCGCACACATCCACACACAAACACTATGTGACACACAGTATTCTTAGTAAAAATAAATGTACTCCTGCTCCAAGTTTTTTTAATATAACTGATAGCGCATCCTTTTCTAGACACAAGAAAAAGTTTGCATATTTTTATCAACAAAAAATTTCAAATATCAAGCAAAAAATATGACACCACATTTGATGGTTTTGGGCTTTTTAATTTTTCTTTTTTTCACTCAACTTTTTGGTCAATCAAATAATACATTTTAAAAAATAAGTACAGATTTACCTTCAGCTGATGGAAAAGAGAATATTTTATTGCAGTCCTTTAGCACTAACCATAGCTAGTGTATGAGATAGTACATACTGCTCTCAAAAAATAACGAAAATATCGTAATTAGGCAATAGGCAATAATTATAGTTGCAATCTAAAAAGTAGCAGTTTATTTGTAATGAATATCTGCATTATACAAAAAAAGGGAAAAAAAAACCCCTGTAAAAATCAAGACATCACTCCCACGGATGAGTGCTAAATCACAGCCAAAGTAGACAGGACAGAAAGAAGGCAAGGAAGAATGGAGTGCAGCCCAGGACACAGAGAGGTTAGGGAGGCTGAATTGAGCTAGTACAGTGGGTAAGAGGATGGCAGGAAGGCTGGGGGGGGGGGCATCTGTCTACTGTTTAATTTGCCATCTGTGAGGGATACTATTGCCAGGGTCGCTAATCAGGCAATCCATCACACCCCCATAGAAACAGTGTCAATTATATGCCATCTCAAACCTGACAGTTTCTCTCCTGCCATTCAGAAGAAGTAGTTGGCTTCTCATGCATCACTGTGTAGGGCTTGAGTTTTCTGATATCCAACTGCTTTTTCTTGTCTGGTTCAAATTTGAATTGCAGTTGTTAACATAATACCCCTGCTTCTAGTACTGTGATACATAGTTTTGGGTGGGCCATTAATAATAAGATTTATATTGCATGTGCATGAGCTTATCAAGATTTTATGGGTTCCACATTTATTCGGTGATTTAGAACTGGGACTAAGACCTTAATAATAAACTAAAGATATGATCATTGATAGAGATTTATTGTCTTTCAAAATGATGTCCACCTTGTTAACCGTCATTGCCATTATCCAAACAGACAGTCTAACCATAATCATTATCTATTTTGCATTTATACATTCTTAGTTAAACGTCTTTTGATTTACAGACAAAAATAACAATCAATCTTAATTCTTCTTTCTATATTTAATCAACAAGTTGTCTTGACTTTTGTCTTACTATAGTATTTTAAATAATTCAACAATATGCTGACATAAACTCATTTGAGGTAATATCTGCAATCAAGCTTGAATTGCACTTCTCAAGCAGAAGTACCCAAGCAGTATCTCAAGCAGTTTTTGAACATATGGCCCTGGTTTGCTCAGGTTTTGATAGGTGCCTTCTTCCACAATGTTCAGTTTAATTAATATCAGGATTTGTGGCAGTCCACTTTTATTAACCATGACAAAGTCATGACTGAATTCTTGGACAGTATGTATGAAAAGTGGTCCAGTGAGGGAACAGTGGTGTATCAGCAACAGGTTTATTGACAGCCAAGGAGCACTGATACACACGGAGAGTGAAGGCTGGCCTGTGTGGTCCGATCCAACAGACAAGCTCAAATTTCCAAAGAAGTTAATGCTGGTTATGATAGAAAAGTGTCAGAATACACAGTGCATTGTAGTTTGTTGCATATGAGGCTGCATAGCCGTAGACCAGTCAGGGTCCCATGCTGCTGACCCGTCCACCACCGAAAATGCCAATAATGGACACATGAGTATCAAAACTGGACCATGGAGAAAGGTACAAAAAAGTGGCCTAGAGTGATGAATCACATTTTCTTTTAGATCACATGGACAGCTGGGTGTGTGTGTGGTTACTTGGGGAACATCTGGCACCAGGATGCACTATGGGAAGAAAGGTAAGCTGGCAGAGGTACTGTGATGTTTTGGGCAATGTTCTGCTGGGAAACCTTAGGTCCTGCCATTCATGTGAATGTCAGTTTGACACATCACCTACCTAAGCATTGTTGCAGACCATATACTCCCTTTCATGGAAATTGTATTTGCTGGTGGATGTGGCCTCTTTCAGCACGATAGCAAAAATGGATCAGGAACAACAAGCCCAAGCCTCAACGGGTCAGGGCCTTTTTGAGAGTGCCCTACACAGACTCACAAAAATAAACTAAAGGTTTTTATAATGAGTTGAAAGTATCTGGAATATTTCATAAAGCTGCGAGCAGAATGGTATTGACAAAATTCCATACATTAATATTAAAACATAATTTACCAAAATTATCTATGTGAAAGACTTTCACAAAACTTAATTTTTTTACCTTAATTTTTTTTTTTTTTATCTTTAAAATGTCCCTCAACTAAGTGCAAAGGTAAGCTGGTCCTTTAGTCTTTGGGGACAACTGTCACCAATAGTCATGTCATATGCAAAAGTTCAAACAGTTACATTTACTGCACATTTAGTTTGCGATACCACCAGAAGGCATCACATGAGGCCCATAATTACCCCAGAGCCAAGAGTCATAAGATCTATATGTATTATAAAGAGAAAGAGTTATTGTAACAGATATAGACCAAAGATCAAGCACAGATCTCCTTAACTTAGTCTGTGATAACATGACGAGCCAGTGATAACTTGGGTCTTTTCTCAGTTCTTAAAAGCAAAGTGGTTAAACTAAATATCAATTTGATTTGTTTTCTTTATGTACAAAATACTGTAATTGATACATTAAAAAAATCACATCATTTTTTGTGAAGCAAGCAACCTTATGTTACTTTTAGTACCCAAAAGTTTTACTGTACATGCATTCCTACAGTGGATATGTCTGCACCCTTCCCCTCCCCCCTCTCTCTTTTTTATAGATGCAAACCATTTCTAATTTGGAGGCCATCAGCTTGCTAAATGCACTCTAACTCTCTCTGGCACTGAGGTCACATAGCCTGCTGAGCACACTCATAAACAAATTAATTGGCTTGCCAACACAATTTATGTGCTGTACAAACACAACACCAGATACACACTTCCTCTTTCCCCACTACCCCTGGTACACTTTGGTATAGAGAGTCGTGAATAGGTACTTCTGCAAATTAATAACATTCCACCTTGAATGATCATTGACTTGAAAAATGATAAAATCCTGAAGTTTGTTAAAGTAAATTTTTGATGATGAACGTAAACACCGTCCTATTAATAAACAAAGCAAAGACCATACCTGATTAAAATTTCCCCGCTATCCTCTTCAAGGTAGTCTCCTTGTAATACACATGTATCAAGAGTGTTTTGTTTTTTTTGTTTTTTTTAAATAAAAACAGAATCAGCCCCTTTCAGCAGAGGTTAAGCTACTAACTAGAATCAGTTGAAACAAACAGCACATGCTTTAATCATTTTATACTCTCTATTGGAAAATGTTATTCAAGTGGCTATTTGATATTGGCAATGCATTTAACTTTTCATTTTACTGGCCATGATTCAATATTCTGAAGTAAGAGGTGAACTAAAACTTTAATGATCTTTCATTTCCACTATGGTAACAAGAGCCATCGTTGTCATTGAGAAATTGTGCTTTCTTTCTGTGACAAGCAATCTTGGTAACATGTTTCGGTGAATAAAATCTTTATCATGGTCACCAAAATTTAGCAGTGCTTTACTTTAAAGGTTTTGCATTTGGCTTAAAATAGCATTTTAAGCAGTTGCTGTTACTATCCTTTATTCCCATTTGCAGCAGGGGCACATGTTCCAGTGAAATGGCACATTAGCAAACAAAGAGCCACCTTTTTCAGAAGGCACCAATTATTTACGCCATTCTTGTCCACATGAATAGCAAGTCCTTATAAATTTGCAAAGCAAGCCATAAGATAAAAAAAAAAAAATGTATTTATGTGATTGATCATTTAGGCTTACAT
The DNA here is from genome assembly GCA_015106755.1 of Etia nguti. Classification (NCBI taxonomy): domain Eukaryota; kingdom Metazoa; phylum Chordata; class Actinopteri; order Cichliformes; family Cichlidae; genus Etia; species Etia nguti. Next base: position 19,137 of record VUQG01014495.1, on the reverse strand, counting down.
AGAGAAAAAGGAAAAGAAGGTACATAATAAAGATGATCCCTTCTGCCACTTTGAGGCTTTATAACTTATCTCTCTTTTGTTTTCTGGAATATAAGGATAAGGATCGGTAAAAGCCTGCTAAGTAATGGCAAAGGCCGGGGATCAGAGTACAATACTATTTTTCAGAGACGCCATCCTTATTCCGAGACCATATACTCAACAAATGCATATACCAGCAACAATTTATAGGGAGTTCTAAATCCAACACTGGTACTGTGTTGTTGAATAATGAAAATATTCTTGATAACTTGATAAGCTTTTCATTATTAGATATCATTATTATTATGATGATAATGATTATTATTTTTACTAGCAGTAGAAGTAGAAGTAGTAGTTTGTTGAGGATATTATTTACTTTATACTAGTGTGCAGTATTTCCTTGAAAAAGCACAAAATAAGCCCCCCCCTTTTATCCATTTCATTAAACATAATGAATAATCTAATGTAAACACACAAGGCAAACACCCACATATAGACAGCCAATACACTGAATATCAATTAAAACTTAGACACATACATGTACATGTACATGTGCACCTGAACAGGAGGCTAAGGGCCTGAATGCCCTAAAGCACCAGGCCAGTCTCCAAGCATCATTTGTAACACACACACACACCCACACCTAGACACACACCCACACACATGCACCCGTCGCACACATCACTCTGTTACCTTGAGGCAAAACGGTTTACATAAAACCTCAAATCTCAGCTGGCTCACAGTGTTGATCAGTGCATGACTGGTCTTGCTGAAGTAAAAGTAGAAAAACTGCTTGATTGGTAAGGGAGAACAGAAATACCCACAGATATGATGGTTTACAGTAATGTCTCATATTTGTGCTACTGTGCAGACAAGACTTGTGGGTAATGTTTTCACAAAAAGAAACAAATAAGAGTCAGTGAGGCTACTGGCCTAATGGTTAAAGAGTCAGGCTTTGGGTTAAAGTTAAACATTAGCGGAGTAGGAGGTATTGTATCTAATTATTAAGCTCCTGCATGGTGCGCCAATAAAATGATATTGTAGGATTTGTTTTTGTATATATCTTTAATGCCATGTGATGAGTGCTGTTGTTTTTTGCACAAAATGCTTGTTTTTTTTTTCAACAGTTGACACTATAAAATAAACAATATAAAGCTTACATGGTACTGTAATAATACATTTAGGTCTGGAAATTGCAACAGGAAACCAAGCACACCAATGAGCATGAATATAAAAGCTAGGTATGATTGTCATTGTTTTTGAAACATTAGTTCTGGTTTTGGTTTTCTTTATCCTTGTTTAATATGTATTTCTTTGATCTTTTTTATGGTAAAATGTAGTTTAATAAAAAATGTTGCCCTCTAAAATATGCTGTATGCAAGATAATAAGCTTAAGCTTCAGCCTGCACCTTTCTGGTCAATAACTGGCCAATTATTGTTCTTCAATTGTTTGTTGTCAGTATGTTTAAAAAAAACCCCAATACAAATAAATCATTCAATCACTCATTCCTTCAAGCAGCCTGAAATGGTTTTCTTAATAGGTGAGCCTTATAAAAAGTGAATTGCTGGACTGTGTTCTAATGCATTATCTACCAAATAGCCAAATACTCATCTCTAGCGAGCTATTTTATACCATGATCTGCTCCAAACTAACTAAAGAGAAACAACCTTCAGTCATGACTTTAAGGGGGTTATTGTGGAACATGTCAAGAACTCTGAAGGTTTACTTCAAGGGTAGTAGTGCTGTGATGGAGTGCTCCAATTTGAAACTAACTTTTTAAGAGTAGCCCTACAACTGACATTAGCCTTTACTATTTATAGGTAGAATGTACTTTTTTTGTTTGTTTATTTTTTAGATGAAATGGGTTATGAGTCATGAACAATTTTCTGAGCATTTTTCATGCACAGAGGCTTTACTAAACAGTGCACTTATGACTGGTGCAGAGGCTAATACAACTGACTTTTTGTATACAGGGACAAGTTATTGAAAATGGATAAATGATAGTCCTCGGGCAGCAACGGTGGGATAGAAAATAAAACCCAGCAGTTAAAAAAACCTCTGAATGAGGGTTAGTAGAGCGACAACTTCAGAGCATATTGATGTTGCCACAAGTGCAATAGCAGAAGGAAATCAAAGATCTCACTGATGCGTAAACTGTCTTTTTAAATAACAATAATAATAATAATAAAAAGTTACGCAAATGTCTGTATGACCCCTGTATCTCTCTGTGAATCTGTCTGAATATTCAATCTTTCTTAATAAAAAAACCACACATGCACATACACGCTGTCACATATCTGCACACGTACCTGGCTTCATCTCAGTTGAATGTTAGCCCAGCAGGACTCATTATTCAACTCCTGCCTGTACTTTAAACAGAGGGAATTACAAGAACACTATATGTAAAGTATATAACAAAGGGACTAAGTGTGAATCTGTATATGAGTACATGCACAAACCCTTCAGTAAACACTCATGAACAGGCCTTGAGAATCGAATGTACAACTTAATATAATCCAATCTTCCTAAGGAAAAAAATGAGTGGTTCAATCAGTCAGTAATAAATCAATCCAGAGATGTAAAAGACACAGAACACAGGGCATAATCAATCCTTTTAGCGTAAGTATTGTTGTTTTGAGAGTGTTCATTGCATGTAATAGAAACTTTAATAAACCAGTCTGCAAACTGAATTTTGTGGTTGGGTTAGGAAGAGTTCTGCACACTGTCGTATTACAAAGTAAATAGAAAAGATTGTTGGGCTATGAATAATGAATTGTCCTGAAGTTTGCCAAGTTTTGTTTGCTCTTTGTGATCAGAAGAGAGATAATGATGACAGAGAGATTATAAACTAGATTTTAATGCATTTCAAAAAAGGTTGACAAGAATACCAATGAGTTCAACGCAATCCTTTATTCATATATTAAGCACAAGACCCAGCTAACTGTCTGGCTTTTTTCTGTGGCCTTTTTATCTTCAGTTGCATGGGTTCCTATATTGAAACTATATATATGGTTTTTAAAGACAGATAGTGGAGTATACATTAGAGCTTTAGTTTATAGTTGCAGGAACAAAAACCTAAATGGCAAATATTACGGACATTACAGCAATAGTCTTTGCACCCTGTATAATTTTGTAGCTCTGAAAATTATAGGCAAAGATGATACTTCCTCAAGACCACATCAAGGTGTCTACATGCACCCGCCGGCCTGGATCACATCGGAAGACTCCCAATTTTAAATCCAAGGATGATAATGTGTGGAAAAAAATGTTTTAACTGAGGCCCTGACTTCATCAGACTGACAGACAAGAAGGGGGAGAGATGAGAAAGAGAGGAGCTTTTAGCTTTTCTCTGCTCTTTCAGACAACCCTCAGGTGCGTCCAGACGAGAATGTACTAAATCCCTTTAATCTCACATATCAAAAAGCAACTCACTTGCAGCACTTAGCTGTCTGCAACTACTGAAGCAACCTAGGACATGAGACTTTTTTTTAATTTTTTTACAAAAACTATACTTTATTTAAACTTTTTATCTGCCTTTCAGGTAAAACAAAAGATTTTTATCACCCCTATTATAATATTCTCTGCCTTGTTTATATGCCTTCATTTTAATGCAACATTTGTTGTCACAATAATCCACATTATTTTCTCCTCTGTTTGCTGTAAGATGCAGTTTTTTGTTAATGCCTTATCAAAGCTGCCCCCTTTTTAATTCCCCATATTCTCCATATTCCCCTGCAGGAAAAGCAGTGTATAGTAATTCACAGCAGACAATACTGCTGCACCCCAAAGCTTTTGCAATAGTCAGTCAAATGGATAAATTAGTGTCACTGCTCTTGTCCACTTCCTACTGGGGGTTATCTCCCCTTGCATCACACCAACATGAATCTTGTTTGAAGGCTGCTGCTGACTATACATGTCAACTAAAACCTGCAGTTTTACAACCATGGCAAAGGTACCATCAATCATCGCATTTCTGGAAGCACTTACACAGGCAAGTAGTAGACAACATCGTACATGTATACACCTATGCACGTTCATAGCGACACATGCAAAAGCCTGGCACACAATAACAAATCAGCCCTCAAAAAGACACAAGACAGAGATCTGTTTATAATGAATTTTGAGGCCTGATGCTAAATCAAACAATCAGCCAACCTCATCGTGTGTGTCTGCGTGGGCACTGTCATATCTCAGCAGCCAATGAAGACTGTCAGTCAGGCTGCCATCAAATTTAAAGGATGTGGGGAAGCCAGAGCAGACGAAGCTTCATTCAAACGAAGGAATGAACAAAGACAAACATGTCAACCAACATCGGCAGCTCGACAGCACACGCCTATGTGATCGCACTGCTTCAAGATGACGGAAACATTTTGTAGGATGAGATTTAAGACACTTCACATGTAATTATCACAACAGCACGTGTAAAGGGTTAGCACTGAATTAACATGGCTAGTAGGACTACAGACATTGGGCATGAAAGAAAAGAAATGACAGGTTGATTATAGGCCCAATTTACTATTCAAACACACCCCAAACCTGATTTACTAACAGCGTAAAATGAAAATGGAAACATTCTTTTGTAATCGCTTTACTTTTAAGATGACATGACTATAAATTAAAAGTTCTGATAGTACTGAAGATTGAAATGTACAAAATTGCAGATTCATATCTAAAGCTATTGTGAATTCATGCAGCCTACCACATGCGTTCCACACTATACTTTTATTCTAAAACCACAAACATATTTAAACACAGTTCTTGGTTTGAAAATGCTTTGTGCTTACATTGTTGTTTGCAAGCTCATCAATGCAATTCAGTTCTAGGAGCACTGTATTTTCAATGTGTGCAATTAGCAGAATTGCATATTTTAATGCTAATGAGGAACTATATGGTGGTCAGAAGTCACAAATCACTGTACATTTCTGTAAACTGTTGGATTATTCCTGATTAATATTATAATATTCCTTAAACAGAATACATTCCCGTCTTTGAGCGTATGTGCAATTATATGAAGTTGGATCTGCTTTGTATAAACTGGCAGTGATAATCTCTTTTTCTATGTTTCACGAGGTATTTCCATATTAAATACAATATTCTTTGTAATAAAATGGGGAAAACTGGGAAAATTTACAATAGAATAGCTGATGAAAGACTCAAAGGCCGCAGTTAAATGGTTAGATTGGTTATGTGCCCTTATTAAGATCAGAGGTGAATACAAATGAAATAAGTTGCTGAACAAGGAATGAAAAGACACACTCATGGACCAAGGACAAAGTAGTAGAAAAGAGCGCCTCTATACCAAGTATCATCTAATAAAAACACTTGATACTGGGCACAATGTGCCTGACATAATGGCACATTACTGAGGCACTGAAAGGAGAAAACAGCCTTGTAAGATATGGGAGAAACAGTCCTTGTACTGTACACATCAAACACTGGCGACAAGAAGGTGACAACTATAAGAGGGACTTCAAGAGATTAGGCAAGCTTACAGTGGTGTGTGCCAATCCTATGTGATAGGCAGTAATCTTAGGTAAGTCATGCAAAAAGGAGACAAATTAGATGGGAATTAGGGACTAATAACCCAGATAAAGATATTCTGTCTTAGAAGAGACCATTCACAACATCTCCCTGGCCTCTCCGATACCTTTCCTTGATTCCACTGGGTGGATAAAGACCTCCTTGGAGGCCCAAGTTGTTTTCTATCAAGCCAGACAGACACTGTTTTAGTTCATTAAAGGGGAGACATGAGCAAGGCCTTGATGGGCTGGACTGTCTATCATCAATTGCAATGTATCTAAATCTCTCTGTCCTTGTAAAGGTAAGTAGAGCTGAAACAAAAGAGGCCTTCTTTTCTTTGGGCCAGTGAATTTTATTGATTGTGGCATATGGGTGGAATGAGTGTGAATCAAAAGTATTACATTACTCTTGTGTATTTATGTGCAAATTACAGGTGTCATGTTATCATGAATGGAAATTAATCAATTCAGTTGTTATATTTGAATCTAAGCAGTTTAGTTTTATATTTCTTTTTATATTCACTTTTGCAAAAACATGTGCATTTCAAAGCATGGCAAACATTCTTTGGGATTCAATTTTATGTGCAGGGTTTTAAATACACACAACTGTATCAACAGTAATTCATTACTACACAACAAGGTGAGAAATTAAAAGCAGAACCTGAGGAGACAAGTCTGCAGGGAGGCTTAGAATATGCACAAGTGAGGTGTTCTGTTTACTCTTATGCTAATTCATCCCCATGCTAAAGCCCACATGTAAAATGGATTTTCTGCACTCTGCTATTAAATTATGAGCACTCACTATCCAGCTGTTTTTTGCTTTATTTCCCATCCACTCTCTCGTGTGCTTAGGTTTATCCTTAGTTTATGCACAGTGTTCTTGATTCTCCTTTTATTTTTTTATGCTTCTATAAAATATCATTTCTAAGGCAAATTATTGCAATAATTTATGCTTGATGTCAATCTTTTTACATTCTGTTACACATTTTGGGTATTTTTTAGAAATGCTGAAAGAAACTCCAACAATCAGACAACCCTCTATGAGTAAGTGCTTAGGAAACAATGGGAAAGAAAAACTCCCTTTTAACAGGAAGAAACCTCCAGCTGAATCAGGCTCAACAAGGGTCAGCCATCTGCTGTGACTGATTGGGAGTGAGAGGAAGGATAAGAGAGTAAAAGAGAGACAACACAAAAAAAAACACACTATGGGAGAAGCAGCCAGAGTTTAAACAGAACTTTAAAACTGAGTTTTTTCCTTGGTGGATGTATTGCAGAATGGGGGACAGTTATTTGAAACTATTATTTGAAACATAAACTGGTGGGCTTCTGTTTAGGGCTACGCTTCCTCCTCAGAGTCACACAGCCTACCTGAGGAAGACCAGCTTGGGGGGCTAACCGGGGCTAAGCTACCTTGGCCTGAACCGACTACTAGGGTCTGGTTAGTTAAAAGGACTGCTGATTAGAGACGGGTGTCCAGTTCACTGAGCTCGGCCTCCAAAGCCATATTTATTACAAATGCTATTAGTGCTCACAGAGGCATAGGAATAAATAAACATCTGGCACACTGAGCAGGAAAGTGCCGGTTAGATGGCTGAAGAACTGCAGGCCATACTGTTAGTGGCAGGTTAAGCAAATGCTAGGAATATAATCTGCAGGTAATTCACTGCTCTGAAAAAGCATATGTAGGTTACAGTATAAAACAAGTCACTATGAAAAAGTTTGCATTGTAACAGAAACAGCAAGTGATACAATATCACAGTGAGAGCCAAAACCAAGTGAGATCGCGCAACTGGACAATGTACTTCAGGGTGTACAATAATAGGTGGTATTGTGGTATCAGTATTGGTTTTTTTGTTTTTTTAAATTATGTCTTACAATGGAATGGTTCTGTTTGTGGATTCTCAGGACCATGTTTATGACTATATAGATAAAGAGTCTAATGATATCTTTTAATAATCCATAGAAACACAACTAATATTTATATACACCCCTTTAAGTCTCATAATTAACATTCCTATGGATGGCTCAGTAAAAAAAAAAAAAAAAAATAAAAAAAACAAACAAACAAACAAACAAACAAAAAAAACCCCAAAACAAAACAAAAGGAGGTTATCATATTCTTTCTTCGCACACCAATCCCCACACCACCACTCTCTCATTACTCCTCTGTCCTTCAAGTTACAGGGGGACCAAATACAATCAT
>VUQG01014495.1:0-11177 GCA_015106755.1 Etia nguti | reverse complement strand
CCTCTGATATATATATATATATATATATATATATATATATATATATATATATATATATATGTATCTATATATATATATATATCCATATAGAAAGAGACAGTAGTTAATTACAAGTAAACACAAATGTCTGCCCAGACTCTTCTCACAGTTACCTAATTTCCCCACAGGGATAGACACTTTTATCTCATCTCATTCAGTATAGCGCTCTGCTCTTGATCTGTAGATGTTGCTAGTGGTTGTAATTACAAATGCCACGTGTGAATACAATCTCTCAGAGAGGCACAGGTGATAACCATCTTTGTAAAAACTGGTATCCAGGATTTCTAATTTTTCTATCTAGGTAGCTAAAGGATCTAAAGTAAGAAAAGAATGAATTGTCATAAGGTGTTCCAAAGAGATTCATGCAAACAAAATAGTGCTTATATCATAAAAAAAGTTTCTCACTTGTTCTTTTGAAATGAAGTAAAGAGACAAGAAAAACACATTTGTTGGAAACAAGTCTGAGAGCCATAGAGCACTGAAGAGCATCTCTGTAATCCACTAGGGATTACCGAGATCAAGGAACATAGTTGCAAGATAAAGCTCAACGTCTGTGCAGATTTAAGGTAGCTATTAGTTCTATTCTCACTTCTATGCCCTCCCGGTGGTACACTCTACTTTACACAATGGTTACTTTGAAGGAAAAACTCAGTTTAGGCTTTTAGAAATGTACACATTCACTGGAACCACACATCAGCATGACTGCCAATTTTTTCAGGTGGAGGGGCCTCCTAATGCATGTATGCTTATCGAGGCAGGAGGTGATTACTTGGTCAATTTTTAACAGATTTTTTAACTGGTCTGGTTTGTTGCATTTGCTAAAAGTGCATTTGTGATATGGGATACTCTTACATTAAAATACAGGATTTTATAACAAAAGTGATTGTCTAATGTAGAAAGTAACCATGATTGTGCTACAATATAATGTTAGACAACGTCCATTGCAATAAGAGTTTTGTTTTTTGACTATAAATAAGCCAGGATAAATTAAATTACACTGATCCAACCTAATTTAGTGGCAGGGCAGCAATGAACCATTAAATCATATTAAGTACTTAGTGTTAAATATTGTCACATATGGTTAATTTTGGCATTTCTTTCAGTGGAGCATCAAAGAGCAGTACCAATGATTTTCAAGTGTTTAGGAATGGATCAGAGATGATGGAAAGATGGCAAGAGAAATACGTCTTACAAGATTACATCAAAACACAAAAAAACTATGCTAAGAACAAGATGTGATTAACAAAAACCAAATATCTGCCCAGGAAAAAAAAGATCCAAATGAATCCAAAAATAAATCTAACAAAAACAAGGTTAAGTTTAGAACATTTTAGAACATTTCATCATAACACTTTGCCCAAAGTTTCCAAGAAAAAAAGGGGGAAAAAAGAACAAAACAACATATTTACCCACAAGAAATTTAGAGCACGCTGAAACTTCAAGGAACAAAGTGTGCAGAAAAGATGAAAACAAGTGCACTTCTTCCCTTACTATCATCAAAATCTCAACTTAATGTTTGCTTAAGCATGGGCTATAGATGATTACTACAGCTGCTTTCCTGTGTGAATGCACGATTAACTCTATCTTACATCAACTGGTCCCTCTGCATATATTTTATGTGCATATTGTGCGTTTTTGTATTCTAAAGACCAGTGTGAAGTTGTGTGCCAGGTGTCTGTTTCACCTGTTTCTGTCCCCTTATTTAGGCCAGGCAGATATATAACGGACTGCCACTCAAGTCATGACCTTTTCTTTTGCCTTCTCACCAGCCAACCAAGGGTCAGGACTAATGAGTGGCAGGTCAGTCAATTGGGAAGCTAGGTCAAACAAAAGGTCCAGGTGACATCCTCCTAACACACACAGCTCTGCCAATGCTGCTCTGCTCACCAGCAGGAAGCAAACCTCTGATATTGTGCTTGAATAAAAAAAAAAAGGGGGAAACTTTAATAGGAAAATTCCCCAAAACAGCTGAATGTGTTGGTGCGTGGATGTGTGTGTGCACGTGTGTGTGTGTGAGTAATGGCTGTAAGGTCAGAAGCAATATCGTAGGCCAAGTCACAGTGGGAACAGGACGGAGAGACAAAGAGCAAGCCATGCAAAAACATTTTTAAAACATTTGACAGATCCATCCCCATGCAATATATGCTTGAATAATTGGTGGAGACTGTGCTATCAGTCACTAAGTTTAATGTTTCTACAATGTGTTTGACAAATGTTGTGTGATGTGTGATGAAATAAGCCAATCCATTAAAAACACGGGGTAAAATGTAAGTTTTTATCTTTTATCTGTACAATTATGCACACAAGCAAGAGCAAAAATGGCTCCTGCCATTTTATTAAACCTGTTCTCGCTCCAATATTTCTTTCTTAATGATATGTATAAATGAATAAGACGGTGTTCCGTACTACACAGTTATATCCGCTCTGTGATGAAACTACACCATGCACCTGAAACTAAAGAACATATTAAATTTGAAATGAGACAGAGAAATGTATCAAAGCAAATTAACTTGCTGTGATTGAGTTTGCTTTATGGCCTCTTTCTTGTACTGTATTTTTTGTCGTTCTTTAGACTTTTTAAAATTTCTTTTCTCTTTTTTTTAAAAACACAGGATGCAAAACACTGCTCTGATCTCTTTTCGCTTCACTGCTTCTACTGGAGCTTTGGGGCTTTGTGCACTGACTGTTTACTTTTTAGCAGGCATACGCACACATACAAATGCAATGTATTGGCTAAGTGCCAGGTAACCAGGCCAACAGTCAACAGTGTAATCATAGGGTATATGTGTTGATGTGTTGACATTTTTATGATCCATGACTGGAATTACCACACCACTAACAAACTCCTTACAGACACATGCACATACGCACACAAGGGGATGGAGGGTGAAGGTGCTGAGATAGTCTGAAAAGGCATTCACTCAGTTTAAATATTATGAAAACATAACATGTATAAATCTTTACCAGCCTAAAACTTAGGAGGGAGAGAAGTGCACACTGACTAAACCTGTTTATGTTGTGTGGGAGAGAGAAACACAGTAATACACATGCTGCACTTCTATGAGTTTAAGTCCAGATTTTTTTTATTTTTTTTTTAACCAGGACATTTTGACTGACAAGTACGATGCGTGGGCAGAATCAACTCACAATACATGTGAATTATCTTAACACAAGATGCAAAACACTTTACTCTTACTTGCATAGCGCATAACAGCCTATCACTAAAATAATCTACACCTCAGTCGGCTGTAAACATGTTGTGGAAATTTTCTTCACAGTTTATGGTGCTGAAAATGGTATCAGGGTACATAACACCAGATTCTGTAAGTTTGATTAGATGATTAGACCTGGACACTTTGATAACACAGCGAGTCTGTTCTGCGCTAAAAGCCTAGGAAGTTAATATCGACGTCAGGTTATCAGTCATGCGCAGGGAAGCAGAGTAGAAAGATTTAGGAAGGGAAATCTGCATCTAATTCAATTCACTAGCTAGAAGTTTAGTTTTTTCTTTTACCTGAACCATTATTTGTTACAGCTAATTTCTTAAGGCAGTAATTGCAGATATAGTTATTTGATTTTTTTTCTGACACTGAATAACAGTTTTGAAACCAGTTATTGCAGGCAATTACCATAGCGCTGTGTTTATCGTATAGCCCTAAGTAAAAACATGTATGTCTTTTTATTTTTAAAGATTTTTCTTCATATACGGATAAAACGTTGGGCTAATTAATGAGCTTTAGAAGTTCTGGAGATTGCATTTTTGAACCTGGACAGTGCGAAGTTATGTTTCCACAGCACAGTACAAATCTCACTGCCTGAAGTTAATTACATGTAAGTTTATCCACTGGTGGGTCCTGCTCCATACGCACTTGTGGACACAAGCATGCTAACAAACAAACAAACAATTTCCTGAAAAATATATATTTTTTTGCATTTTTTTCTTTCAAGTAGCAATTCAGTTAGCTAGTTTTAACTAACAAATGTAGTCTGAAAAGTTCTTCCTAATTGCACCAACTTTAAAAAATTCTACCTTTTCAACTTTCCTTAACTTTAAAGTTCTTTAAAGTTTCGTTTGCTTCTGGTATCTTTTCTTTCATCCAAGCCTGATTAGACGCTCTGGCAACCTCCAATATTTGGCTTTAGATCAACTCAACCTAATCACCCTGCCTGTCTGCTGCTACCTACAGTGAGTCTCTGTACATACACCTACATGTATGCACAGTAGCACCTACACAGTAATACAGATGGAACCTGGATAACAAATCTCTCCCTTTCCTTATTGAATGACCTATTTTTTCCTGCACATTCGCATGGATTTAGTATTAAAAAATGTGACAAATGTCATAACAGCATCTAAGCTCAGTGAGCAGGGGAACAATTACAGTTAACTGTAAAAGAGAAGAAAATTAGAGAAAAAGTACACAGAAGTCTGCAGGTCACACATGTGCAAGTCAAGACAAAACTCACTGCAAGTCAAACCAGTTCCACTACATTACAGTGCAGAGGGGAAAAAAAGTGCAACAACTGACACAGTTAACTGTCAAATCTCTGTGTGGCACTCCCTAGGCCATCTGTAACTTATTCACGTGCTATATGCAGATAAGTAAAACTTCAAAATACATTTCTTCATTATTATAATCGTGAAAGTGTTATAAGTTGTAAGAGAAAGCGAGAGAGAGCGGGGAATGTAAATATTTGTGTTTGATTACATTATTTACCTAAGTAAAGGAAATCGACCAGTCCAAATATTGCATCAACCGCCCACATGGAGAGAGAACGGCTTTATACACAGATTGCGCATGTTTGCTTTCACCATATCAGGCAAACAAAACAAATTGTGCCAGAGTAAATAAAAAAGTGTGTGCATGTGTGCATGAAGGGCTGTATCAATTATCACCGCTTTAGAATCAAATTATACAATGTTCAGCGAGGTGACATACAAGCAGATGGTGTACAACATAATTAAGGTCAATCTCTGACCCCTTGTTCCTCTTGTGTCCTGCTGTCCGAATATATTTAGTGTTTTTGTTGTTGTTGTTTTTTATATGTAATTTCATTGCTGAATACTCATAGACGAATGTAAATTGTGAAGTCAGTAATATTTTCCATCTGGTATTATAGATATCTAGTAGCTATGTACAGTGTATGCATGCATTACAAAATAATTTCTAATGGTATTTTAAAAAAAAAACAATATGCAAAATTCTTCAGAAATTAGTTTCTGAAATTGTGTGTTTCTCCTGGTCTGTGTGAATAGTCAACAGTGGTCAACAAAGTAAAACTGTGTTACTCATCACATCTGTGGTCATCACTGAAGCTAAACCCACGGGGATCAACAAAAAGATGTTACCTGCAACAGAGAATGAGAGAAAAAGACAGCATTAGATTAGCGATGCCTGAACCAAATGAGCTTCCACATGTTGCACAAGGATAATTATCTTATTGCAATAATGAATTGTGAGTTTGCAAAAATAGAACTGATAGAGGTTGCCTTGTGTTTACAGCAAACGCGGCTTGGTGGATTTAATTTCCTTTTCGGTAAAATATTGCACACTGTGTCATAATCAAAAATGAGATGAAGCAAGCTGGATCATTTATAATCCAATATTTATTTTCATAACGGGCAGGGAAACAGTTAGTTGAAGAACAAAGGGTTAAGCCTGTCAGGTGAGAACCTGTCTTTATCCCTCCTTTTTGTTTTCTTTTTTTTTACTAGACAGACTGGCTGCCTATTTGGTTTGGCAGTAGCAGCTAAATGCAATCTCCCAGTAACAGAGGTCCTGCTGATGTTTAACCCATTCAGGACGGTGGAGCAGGGAAATCAATCACAGTGTTAGAAAATATATTTATATATCCTGCCAGCTGCTCCCTAACAATGATTCCTGTGGCTGGCTGACATGGAAAGGAAACCCATGGGAGAGACAAAGAGGTCAAACTCATTTAGGCAACATTGGAAAATGTCACACAAAACAGTGTGTTTAAATTGGTGAAGTCTTTAAATGCTTGAACTGTGGTCTTAGAAAAGGCTGCAATTATTATAAAATGACACAAAAAAATATGGATTTAGGAATGTAGATTTAAAATGTCCCTCAGAGCATTAGAGCAGTTTGGTAACACGTATGACCATAGATTGCTTGTGCTCTGATACAATCCTCTGGAGCCTTTCTTAAATTTGTGCCTTTCCCAACAACAGAGGGTTTTGCACATATTTCTTTTGTTTTTTTTCCACACAAATGTATATTTATTTGGGGTTTTTTGTGTGTTTGTTTGTGTGTTTCGGGGGGGCACTTTTGTATTATTTTCTTCCCAAAAAATCCCTGATCCGAGATACCATCTAAGCCATCTACGCAACTTTTTTTAGGCTACTTAACCATCATTAAGGTAATGTCTGTGGGCATTTCTGTTTCTTTTATATAGTTAGATAGATAAATAAAACAGGCTTAAGGTTAGATACAAAGGTGACTTGGACAGATTTAACAAAGGGGGTTTGGGTTAAAACAGAACTTTCACATTCAATGTCAAGTGTTATTTTCTGTTTTTATGGGGGAAAAAAAGTCAAAGGTAACTTTCTGCCAGTGCATTGTCCATTTTTAAAATTTAATGCATGGTTAGTGAAAAACATCCATACAAAATTATTTTAAAAAATAATTAATTAAAAGTCATATTTACCGATCATGTTTTACTGTTTTGTTTTGTTTTTTGAGGGGGGGGGTTGTTGTTTTTACTGTGATGAATGTTGAATGAAGAATGTTAGAAAAGGGAAACAAACAATGGTCTGAGCTGATCCATCCTAACGTCTTACCTACATAGACTTGGTGGCTCTCTAACTATTTAACCTTACTTACCCCCTGTTTTCCAGAGGCTTTTAAGGGATTTATACAAAAACTACAAAGATATAAAAAGTAGAAACCCAAACTTTTATCCCCAAAATATTAAAATACATGTAAAATTTTAGCCATGCGTGTAGCATTTTCACAGTAAGCTGTTTCAAAAGAATATAGCACTATAGTAAACAACTGCTAGTAAAAGCTCACTCATGCAATTATTTGGTAAACATTTTACCTAAAGGTCATATCATTGTCAGAGGATGTTCTGCCAAAATATTCCTGACCTTGAAAATTATTTGAGGTAGAGACTAAAAGATACTCTTTGAGGCATGCTGTGGTTTCAGAAACTTGCTTCTGAGAACATGTTTATTTAAAATGTATGACTGCTGAAACCTGACAAAAGAGAGTCGCCATCTGAAACTAAAGCGGCTGTCAGGAAGCAACACAACCATGACCCTCGGCCCCATCATCAAGGATAAGCATCTCTGGGTTATTTCAAAATTCTGTTTATGAGTCTGGTTCTCTCATTTGCCTTTTCTCTTTTATCTCCATGTCTTTTCTTCTTTTTTGCACAAATAGTGTGGATGTGGTGCAGTGTTGATGCCCCTCGCAGTGCTAATTAATTGTGACTCAGGGCCACGAAACAAGCCTCTTCATTTTGAACACTGAGCAACCCAGTGTCCAGCGCTCACTGCACTTGGTTTTAATGAGACTCTCTAAAGTCCCTTTACCTCTACTGTTTTCTTTTCTGTTATGTCTTTTTGTTTATCTTACATTACTCCTCAGTTAATCTCCCGCTGTCAATGGGCATTCTTGGGCATTCTTTGGCATTGCCTTATAAACAAAATATTTGATCCCACTATCACTCGGGCGATATTCTCTGCAATGGTATAGTAAGTGATTGCTTTCCTGATGGCAAAAAAACAGGAAAAACACATTACCACTACTGCTCTTTGTGCTTTTACTAGATTAATCCAGAGCAGCAGCAACATTTTACAGCCAAAGCTGTTAGGGTTCAATAATATTGGCAAGAGGAGTTGAGATCTAAACACACAGACAGCGTAAGCTAAGTTACTACATAGTTGCAGGTTTTTTAGAAGTGGGAGGCAACGAAGAGGCAGTCGAGCAGAAAAGGCAAGAATGCAAAGACTTTGTGATATTATTCTGAAGTAGGGAGCTAATGACTGAGCTATGCAATTCACAGCTGTTCAAGAAAGTGACTTATGATCCGTTAAGTTGCAGCAGGTTGGTTGGGCAAGTTGGTGTAGGAAACTTAGAATGACAAATGGCAGAGTGCCAAGATGCCAATTTTACTTTTGCTATTGTGACAAATCTTGCCATCATGTTCCCTTTCTTGGATATGGGGCATGCTCTTTGCAGTGATTTAAAATACGAAACCAAAATACACCACTCTTATGCCCAAAAGAAAGTACAAATTTTTGTACTCTAGACATAAATGTGCTTTGATCTCCAAGTAGTGTCTAGATTTAAACTGACAATTGCAGGCACTGTTTGAACACTTTAAGGAATGTTATTTCTTTTCCTTTGTTTGCACATGGTGCAAGTTTTATGGAGTATATAAAAGCATATGAAACCAAAAGACACCCCAGGGTTAACAGCCAGACTTCATTTCCATACCATCTGCACCTTTCAGTGTAAAAACATAAATAAAATTAAATAAAAGTACGTAAAGAATCACTACGCAATCAACAACACTGCGATCCACAAAGTGGCTGTGCAGCTGCTTTACCTCTGTGAATTTTTGGTAGAAGGGGTTTGGGGAAGATACTGGAGACCGGTGCCACTGCAATAATTTGGGCTAATATTCCTAACCTATACTACTATGGCCGAAGTGGGCTGGCCTTGGCCCCTATTCCTCCTCTTCTTCTCTCTCCTTTTACAGCAGGAGAACAGCCAATATGTGCCAGAGCAACATATCCTTCCCTCAGATAATGGAATTGCCTGGCTGTAATAATAATTTGAATTTCACACTCTGCTGCCTCGTGCAGAGGGATCGCTGGAGCAATGGCATAAATTAGCCTCCATGCACGGAGCTGATCGATGACTGCCCCGTCCACCACCTATTGATCTGAAACTCCTAGGGATGCAAGTGTACCCTGCATCTGTGCACACACACACATGCACACCACAGTTTTCTTCACCAAAACTTAGCAGGAAAGGGTAAATGATGTAGAGATGAGAGACAAATTAAAGGAAAAAAAGAGAAGAAATATTGATAGGATTGATTTCTAAATGCATTTGGAACTCAACTGGAAGGGTGGAATGCCATCTTTTCAAAAGAAATTCCCTTATATTGCAATTGGGAAAAGTGGAGCGTGCGGGGCAGAAGACCCATATACTGGGTGTACAAAAACTTCAAGCAATGTTCATCTGCTTTGAGAACTTTTGAATGAAATGACCATAGCATGCAATCCTCATTATTTTTATACTCATCAAACACTATCATACTGAAAGAGACCATAAAGACCTTATCAGCATAAAGATTTTTCATCACTGGATAAAGGCAATCTGTCAAAATTATGTACAGATTTGAACTACCCTTTCACCACCCTTTTAAGTGAACAAGTGGATCCAAGTCATGCAAGCAAAATTCTCCCCACCGAATAAGACCATAGGAGCTACCCGAGTCACTACAGAAATTATGAGGGCTTCACAGTTTTCCTTTAATTTGTCACATATCAGTATTTCCTAATTAATGCTGCAACAAGATGCCCTTTTTAAAATATAAAAAGTATTTATAACATATTTTTATAATAAGAGCATATAATATGTATGTGTATGTGCTTCTGCTCAAACGTCTCTGATTTACATAAACATTTTATGGTGGTAGTTTCCGTCATTATGCAAATGTCCTGTTTAAAAGGTTGGGGAAACCTACAATCAGCTGAGACTGAAGAAGTCACTCGGATGAGTGACAAAACATTTCTCCCACTGAAAAAGCTACGTCCAGATGAACGGGATCAACTTTTTTGGGATTCAGGAGTGGTAATTTCGAACAGATACATAAAAAAAATCATATTGGCTAGTTTAAAAAAAAAATCCTGTATTTGAGCACAAACTAATAAAAAAAACATCGTATTCCAAAAGGCAATTAGTGACAATGTCTGAATGGTGTATAATCATATTTCACAAAAATGCAAAAGAAAATGTGTTGAATATTTAACATGAAATTCTAAGTCCCAAAAATGCTATTTTTATTCAACTTTCATGCTGGCTTTAGCAAATATCACAAGTTGTACCACAAAAACAAAAATATCAATAGACAGTTTAACTAAAAATTATCCAGTTTATGGAAGAAGAATGTTTCATACATAAAAACAAAAATATCAAAACCCTAACCTTAAGAGTAATGAAGATGGGCTCATTTAAGTAGTTTTGCGAGGCCAAGGTGCTGTGTCCACATGGCATAATTGGTAGTCTGATACAAGATGGTTGCCCAAAACCACTAATCCTACCACCTAACCCAAATTAATCCTAATCCTAACACTGCTAGACATAAGCAGGGGTTAGGCAATCAGTATGCTAATACTGCAGGAATTTAAATATAAATGAATATGCTACAGTGTTGCATTTTAATACTTCTTAGTATATTTTAAAATTAACCTGAATTATAAGAGTGATCCAGGACAGTAGGTCTTGAAAAGGGTAGATAGATGAGGTCTTGAAATTGAAAAATATGCACATACTTAACAAAATAATTTGCTCAATTATGCAAGTACCAGAAACTCCAGAAATTTGTTCTGTTCGGATACCTAATGATATGTTTTTTGGTTTAGCTGTTTAACTTGTAATCCCCAAAAGCTGATTCTGTTCATCTGGACGTAGCGTTTTCAGTGGGAGAAACGTTTCGTCACTCATCCAAGTGACTTCTTCAGTCTCAGCTGACTGCAGGTTTCCCCAATCTTGTAAACAGTACATTTGCATAACGACTGAAACCAGCCCACTGAGGGAACAATAGGCTGGGAGGTCAGTTCCTTGATCATTAATATGCAAATTCTCATGACCATTGATCAACAACCACTGATCAAAGCTCATTGATCAAAGACCACTGATCAATGGCCATGACTACCATTCATAGAGAGTTGGGGAATGGCTGCAATCACAGCATTGTAAGATGGTGAGAGATGTACCCTTAGACCCCCTCCTCGATTCAGAGATGGTCTTTCCCTTTTCACCTCAATGGCCTCCTTGACTCCGCGCTCAAACCAGCGTTCCTCCCTGTACAGGATGTGTACATCCTCATCATTGAAAGAGTGTCCACTGGCCTGTAGGTGTAAATAGACCGTCAGG
>VUQG01014491.1:3998-17011 GCA_015106755.1 Etia nguti | reverse complement strand
TATATATATGTGTATATATATATATATTTCCTTTGTTAAATGCATGCCTTAGTCAAATGTAAAGCGTTGTAAAACATAATGTTTTGCAAAGCTAGGTATGTATATTTACTGCGTTATGAACAGGAATTTTTTTAAATTTTTCTAGTGGAAACTGCGTCCTGCCCGTGCCTGTCCTTCAGGGCGTTTATCCGCCCCCTCCACCCCGTCTGTAACACGAATGGAGGCTCGGCTCTTCAAATGTGTTGATATGATAAATTTATTCGGCTGCGACAAACCAAACGTCGCCTAAAACAGGGATGCGGCACATTTTCCATGATTTTCTGAGCGGACTTGTGTAGCCTGTGTTCGGTGTTTGACTCTAAACGTCGTGGTGTGTGTCGGTACTCACAGCACTGCAGATAAATAAACCGCAACTTCCAGTGTCTGTCCTGGTTTTTCCGCGTTATTTTGATGGACAGAGTGCTGAGACTGTTGTCAGGGATGGGACAGGGGTTCGTTTGGTTTCTTATCTCCACTGAATCGGTCGCCATCATTTTTACTACCCTATCTCTGTCCCCCCCCAACCTCCTCTCTCACTCTCTCTCCTCCTCTCACTCTCTCGCAGCGCGCGAACACGCGTTGTCGTCCGGATGCTGCGCGCGCCCGATACTCCTTTCTGTTTGGAGCATAATCCACCCGAAGGACGTTTGAGTCAAAGCTAGCTCAAAACAGGTATGGTGAATAATATAGTGAGCATGTAAAGAGGAAGCAGCCTGCAAAAGACCGTTAATGTGATAAAAGCAGACCAGAAGACGGGAGCACACATACAGAAGCAGCGTTTTTATTCAATATTTTAAACAATATTTCAGGAAATACCGCTGAAGCATGAGTTGGGATGGTTCAGTAGATGTGACAAAATTACTTGACAGAGAACTAGAAGTGCTCAAATTTAACATGATATTAATAAAGACAAATTGGTAATAAATATTGTGTATGGATAATGACTAAAACAGCATTGATGTCCATGTACTGATTTCTATCTGAGAGATTTGTGGGAGAAACAGAATGATATTTTGTGGAGCCAGTTATCTGAGTTTGCACATTTAGATGGGATGAGGAGCTCGGTAATTTCGTTTATTCAGTAATGCTGCTCCTCCACATCAAAAGGAACATGATGAGATTGTTTAGGCATCTGCTTAGGCCACACTTACATGTGTTTCTTGGGACATAACGTAGCTTTTTCTACCCATTTTTGCCTTTTGTCTATATGGCCAAATTGAGCCTTTGGAAAAGCCCTGTTAGGGTGAAGATTTGCAGAAAAGAAAAACAGAGGTTTTGTCTTGTAACGTCAAAGGTGTGTGCAACTTTATCAGATTTTTTTGCATCAGAATGTGCTCCGTGTTATTGTTTGTGAGCTTTTGATTGGCCAACATTTCTTTGTGGTGTTGTACCAACTCCTGTTGCTTTAGCATGCTCTTGACAGCGACATGCTACACCTTTTCATCTTTGTGTAGAAAGATCCGTACTGCAGCATGATAATTAGTGTTTGAGAGAGCCCACATTAGAGCTCTCTCAAACACGAAGCCCAAGAACTGCTGACTGTGGACGTTCACCCAAAAGTTGCCTGACCTCAACCACACCCGACATATGTGGCTGCTTGAAGACTAAAAAAGCCAAACTCCCTTACAGCACAATAAGCTGTTTGGAGCATTGGAGCTTTATGCTGAAATAAATGAGTCATCTCCATATGAGGTCAACTCCTATAGACAACATGGAGTAGAACTAAGGATGGAAAGCCAGCATGTCTGTGTAGGTGCTGTCATCCAGATCGTGTTTGCCTTAATAGCTTGAACAAAGAAAGTACATAGACTTCTTTAAGTTTGTGAACAAGTTTCATCTCTCAGGCAAACTCTCACGGTGGAAAGCTAAATACCGATACAACAATAAAAGCTTCTGAAATCCATGTACATTAACAATAATAACAACAGCCATAACCCAGGTTCTCCTAACCTGAACCTATCAGAAGCAAGGAGAACCTTGAAAGCGAGTGTTGTGTTGGTAAAGTAAGGAATTCATTCCAGTGTACCCTATGCACATGAAAAAAGTTGAATTCTGTTTCACAGGTGATGCTGACCTGGGTTGATGTGAGCAGGCACCCAAAATGTTAAAATCTGTTTTTGCCCACTCTCCAGTAAGCTCACCAGAGATGCTCAGGCATCACTCCTCCAGCTCTTCTGAGAGTATACCAAAGCATTGCTGAGAGACATAATCTCTCTTTAACATATCCTGTGCTTGCCCCAGGGCCTGCTGCCAGTTGGACATGCCCCAAACACACATATTAGGTGTCAAGGAGGCATAATGATCAACTCAACTGGCTTCTTGCAATGCGGAGGAATAGCAACTCTACTCTGAACCCTTTTCAGAATGATTAAACTCCTCACTATGTCTTGGAGCTCCTCTTTCACAGGAAGCTCATTTCTCCACTTCACTACCCATAGCTTGTGGCCATAGGTCAGGATAGGAGTGTAGATTGATTGGTGAATTGACAGCTTTATTTTCACACAGATTTTGCAGGCAAATAATAGTTGACAAAAAAGTGTATTGACCTTTAAGTGTTTCTTTTCATTTATTCAGTTTCTATTCAGTTTATTCCTTATCCAAACATACTACTTTCCCTAATTTAGTTTGCTTTCATCGTAATAATCACTCTTAATAATAGAGCTACATTTTTGGTTGTGTTTTAACCATTTTGCCATATTCTAAACAAGCACATATTCATACATGTATTTTAGAATTGCAGTGCTACTTTCATAAGTAACTACTACTTTCATAGTAGCCTAACTTAGCTACAACTCTAACATTATTCCAAATGTTGAAAACATAATGCCATTTGTAAGTTTAAAATTGCAGAAATGAAGGCAGAAGTTTAAAACTGTTTTATTGCATTGAAAATTCAACAAGACTTACATAGTGAAGAGGACAAAAAATCCATGCCAATAACCTGCATAAGCGGGTTAGTGTTAATATGTCATGCATAAGAAACCAGGCCATACTAAATCTAAATCTTCGAATGATTCAACTAATAACAGCATTCAGTTTTCAAACAATTTAAAACAATATTTTTTTCCCTTTTTAAATGTACAATTAAGAAAAACAATAACAACACAGTGTGATTATTAATTGCGGAATGCAAACGTTGAGAATTAGAAAACAGAACATTCAGATTTTGTGCAAATTCCACAATACAGCAGTTTCCAGTATTGTCTAATTTTATTAAAAATATATATTTCACATTGCATATCAGTTTAGCCTAACTGTCCAAAATTTCAAATAAATACTGTACACAGAAGACAGCTCACAGTTCAGCCAGGTCAAGTATTTTTAAACCTGTGGGTTGAGACCTCTTAAGAGGTAGGGTGAGTCTGTGTTTGTGCAATTATGCAATTTGTACTGCAGATAATCATATTTACGTGATATTTTATCCTCGTACCCTTGTTATCTTTGTCATGCCTGTAATGTTTATGTACAATATATCAACAGCCAATAGCAATAGCCAAAAACAATAATCCATGTACAAAATGGTGAAGTAATGATGACACTCTGCATGGCTCATGCAATTACTGTATAAACCAAAACCAAAAAAGATGAAAGAATATGCTGTGAAGCAGACTGGCCATACTGTAACCCATCAGACCAAATGGAATCAAAATGACCTTTTAGTTTGTCAGAAATTGGATTAACTGTATGTGGTATATAATTAGGTAATTTACAGTTTAATTAAATAATGTATCACTCAATAATATCTGGTCATGCACAGTGCTCAGTGACAAGTAGCATGTTTGAATAGCTTTTATGGTCAGTGTGATACCTACTTTCTGTAGTCCGATTACTGTATGTTAAGTCTGTGACACAGTGACAGGATCCAATATGTCTCACACATGGACAATACACAACAGACAATACATTTACTTTACAAAGTGTACAAAGACTAATCAAACAACAAAGCAACTCTTTTAAAAAAGGGAAGATAAGTCTTTTAAATATTCAAAATAAGGACCTGAACCGGAGCAGGCATAACATGCTTATTGTATTGGCAGTCCACTGATGTGCCTGGTTTGTATGTAATGCACAGCATGCATGATAGTTTAAAACCTTTAGCCATTTGTATTGACTGAATTTCTGATTAATTACATGACATATGTATTATCATACCTGTTAACTAGCTAAAACAGAAAGCTAGTTAAAAAAATAAAAATCTTGGTAACAACAGTCAGTTTTCAAAAGTTGGATTTAACTTAAAAATGCAACAGTTGTTACAGTTACAGCTGTTGGTCCTGTCTGTTTATTTAACACAAGCAGCCAATCCATAATCTATAGCTAAGCTAGCTACAGGCTGAATGCATTTTCTGTGTTTACTTTTAAACAATTACATCACCACTAAAACTTGTTTTGCATATAGTCAAAATGCAGTGTAATGCTACTCCAATAAATGATCGTGGTAACCAGATATATTAACGCCACATCAGTGACTTATTGATGAGATTCCATGGTCAGTCAATTAAAGTTTTTGGTATGCCATTTAACATTATACTAAATAAATTAAAGCATTTTCTCCTCTGATAAAAGGCACATTATTAAAGCATTCGACATTTACATTTTTTGATCCCTGAAGAGTTTTACTGTTTTTTTTTTTTCCTTATCAAATCAGTATTGCATTTCTGCTTATTTACAAACTGGATAGTAACATATGTAGAAATGATCAGTTTAGCTTACAAAAATTTTGTGTATCAAATATTTGCTAGAAATTGAGAGGAAATAATAAAAAAAAAAAGCATAATATTTGAAAGGCTGAAATTCAACTATTTGAGTGCATCGCAATGAATGCAAAAACACTAAAACACATGAGAGAGCAGACAGATTATCCAGGGAAGAAAAACAATTGTAGTCAACGCTGTGGGTATCTCTCCAGATGCTTAATTATTTCTCAGAACATTTGATAAGTGTGTAATCTCTACAAATCTCTAATTTAATAAGAAATTACAAGATGTAAAATCTAAGCCCATTCATTACCCTCCCACCCCTTAATTATGCTACAAAAGTCTATCACATTCAAACTAATATAAATAAGTCAAGATAAGAAATATAACGTATAAAATTGGTTTTTTTCCCATTGCTTTTATCACAGACACTACTATTACAAACACCATGCCTAACTACAAAAAACCTGAAACCAGTTATTTTTCTATTATTTATATCTCACGATTCTTGTGATTTCAAGGATTATCGAGCTGTTGATCTGTCATTCACAGTTTTAGATTGGTTCCAGCTTAAAAACCACAAACCACGATATGCTATTGCTCTTACTCACAACAATCCTCTTCTAGTTTCCCAAACTATTTCATGATATTCATTAAAAACGGTAACGAAAAAGGAGATTTATTGCTAAGCTCTCCATCCGTGCATGCGCAGGCTGTTAAAAACAGCACATCAGCCTTCGACTCAGAAGTGTCTTATCGTGAGAGCAAACTGATGCACAATGAGAGAGATCGCTTGATAAGAGAGATAATAATTAGTGAGAGAATGTGCGAAGAATAAAGAGACAGAGGACTGTTGTCACTTAAAACACTAGGAGTTTGCAGTATGTTGTGCACACACTGAGAAAATGGGATAAATGACAAATAGAGATAGAAAGCATCTGTCAAACAGGGCATAATGGTTGTAAACATTCATCCAGCTGCCATTACAGTGTGTGCTGCTGCTCATTCTGCTTTAAAACTAAATGAATGTGTGCTAAAATATTTCAATTATTTTCCAATATATTTACCTGATGTAGACACTGAGATTGTCAGCAATACTACCTGGACTTGATTTCCTAGTAGCCAAACAGTTGATTAAAAAAGCCTTTTACACTGTGTTGACTGTGTTAGTCTATTGATTGCCCCTGTTTTAATTCTGCATTTCTATCACTTGTCTTTCACATATGGCGTTTGTATGACACAGCCAGTCCCAGCTTTAAGCCACCATTCATACTTCAAAATAAGGATTACACAACCGCCTCTTTTCACCTGACACTGAGGAGCTGTATTGGTTCTACCAGCACGAGACATTAGCGGCATTGCACACACACGTTCCCCTTAATTTGCTTCCTGCTGTGACATCCTCATTTAAGTCATTTATGAAGACATATTTAAAACAGCTACTTTTAAGCCGCTTTTTGTTGGCTATGCTACAACATGAAAATTGTGGATTGGCTGATTTTATTTGTATTATTGTGTCGAGTTGAGTTGTGTTGATGCTCTTCATCAAATGCAGCAGACCTTACAGTAACATGCCATTGCTTACAGTGACAGCTAAAGGGTGATTGTTGGGTAGGCTGATACTAGAATGGCTTTTTGCTAGACGCGCCCACACAGAGAGCCGAGTATAAGAATATTACAATTTGCATCTAACTTTGCTGATGCTAACGTTGCATTCCCCTGCCCAAAAGCAAAAACTTAAGTCCATAAACACTGTCAGCATCCTGAGGCAAAATCTATAATACATTCAATTAATTATTCTGAATTCTTATAACAAGTTTTTAATAAAACAGAAAAAGGGCTCTGGACTAGCTAAAAATATTGTCTGCTTTTTAATTAACTAAGTAAACTAGCCATTTGGTTGGGCAGCTAGTATTTGGTTTGACACCAAATGGAAAATCGGATTTGGAACATTTTAGGGAGCAGCTTTCCCAAATTTTGTTGTCCCAGCAATTGTGCTTGCAGTGAGTGCAAAGTTAGCATGAACTGTTTTCTAGTATAAACAAGATTTCAAGGTTGTCAAAGTTACCCTCACCCAATCCATTTTTGCCAGCTGGCTTTACAACAGCTTTCATTACTGTGTCTACAACTCTAAAGACGGAATATTTTTACTTGAAAAAATGTTTTCTAAAGTAATCTTGTGCCTGGATTTGCTCCTGCTGGAATCTTTTCAGGCACAAATTACATACCTGGTGTAAAGTACTAAGAAAGTACCAATGCTGTTTACTACTTTCACTGGAAGAGAATTTATTGCAATTTAAGGAACCTCACTGTCTAAGCATCATATGCATGTATAAGCCCTAGTGTGTGTTAAATTTGTTTCAATACATTCATCAATCAAGTCTCTGAAATGTCTCTCTATAATATGAACTGCATATCGCTGTCATTTGTTTGATAGTAATTACTGGAGAGGTGTGAAATTGAACACCTTTATACTTTACACATTATAGACTGGTGATACTATGGAATGGCAATTCCAATGTCTTTGAGCATTGTTTTTTCGATGGTTGGATTCCCTGTGATCTTAAACCTTTTTCAGGACTATAGTATGATGGGTAAGATTGGTTAGAAGATCAGCTGTCTTCTGTTATTTGCATTGAATTAGACTTTATTAATTTAATATGTGCCAGTTACGTCTGTTTCAGCAAAAATCCTCATACACTTGAATAATTTTCAAACAAGTCCAAACCAAAACACACAAGCCTCTCAGCTGACTGGATGGCCCTGAGGATGAGAGACAGAGACTGGTTTGTGGCGCTGTGGTAAAGTACTTCTTTGTTTGCGGAGTTGTGTTTGATTGCTTTGCTGGGGATGTTGCAAGGCAGGACAGCTTCCTGAGGGAACTTCAAGATGGAAAACTGAGGAGTCTTTCCTGGAAGGCTGTATAACAGATTCCTGTTGAAGGACATAAAGAGAAGAGAGTGTCACTAAAATACCTCAGGCATGTTTTAAAATGTATATATCTAACATCCATATTAATCCATTTTAGGACCCCCAGGCCTCTTAATAACGTTGGGAACTTTGGTGCAGACAGCCATATTCACAGAGTCAAATCAGTCACTTCTTTTTCACTGATTCAGGAAGACAACAGAAACATCAACATTCACCGTCAGTGGTTAATTGAACATGAATAAAAAGTTACAGGGGCTGAGCTCATTCTCTATAGAGGAGCAGCTGTTGTGCATTTATGCATTTAACATGAAAATGTGTGCATGAATAGTCATGTGATATCTTCAGGTGTTTTAGATGGAGAATACTTCTGAAATGCTGCTATGTGCACCTTTAGTTTATTTGAAGTTACCTCTTTGTTCATAATAGCAGAATATAGCACGGGAGCTGTGATCACAAGAATATGAACATGCAATTCAATTCAGTTCAATTAAATTAATGATTACATTTATCCAGTGAGGCAGTTTTATTTGTGAAACACATTTCATATTCGTATTTTTCACAATGCAAAAAGAACTAATAATAATAAAGCAACAACCATCAAAACATAAACCTTTTTACAATAAATTAAAAACTGAAAAAGAGAGGCAGTAAAGAGGCGTTCTGTGAGTTAGTCTTTCAAGTAATTCCGGTTTAGTTAAAGGCATAAAATCTTTTTAACATGGATATAAATTTGGTAAAAGTGGGAGCAAGCCCATTAAAACTCCAAATGCTAGTTACATACATAATGTAATGTTCTATTAATTCTAGATGACTGCCAGATGTACTGGATTTTTAACATCTGTGTTGAACGGTAACAATGAAATGGAGCACTCATTGTCCTGACAGCTCATATTTTTTTCATACATTTTCATAAGTCTTTATAGGGACACACAGAGTAAACATAATAACATAATGTTGCTTTATACTCGGCACAAGGTTTTTGTTTGATTTGTTGGGAAAGATGAAAGAGATTCCCTGGGAACAGCAAAGCTCATTGCCATCAACACCATAGAGCGCTACCTCATGTGATATCACGGATCTGTGTAGAACAAGATGGCACTTTAGGCCCATTTTGCATGTCACGTTTTTGCATTTCCAGCCTTTTCGCATGTAATTTGGCATTGTTGAATGAAACACGAATGTCAGGGCTAGGGTGTCATTAGCCGACAGATGAAGAAAAAAAGGCACAACCTCACATGAAACAATTTAAAATGTCGCCTATATCGTCAAAAAAGTCACGAGAATAACACAATTATCAAACGTTTTTTGTCAAATGAAATTCGTTAACATACTATAAAACAAACTACTGTCCTAATTGCATTCTGTATCTCTTTGTGTTTTTGTCACATTTGCTACTCACTGCCACACACCTAAAGCAAAGCATGTATATAAATAGAGATGAGCCTTTGAGGGTAGCAGAATACTCATTTGTAGGTCAGAAAGGCAGTGACTGCAGAGTGTTGCGCTCCTCGGGGCTCAAGTACATTGATTTCTCTTAAAGTGGCTGAACTGCCAGTCTCAAAAAGTAAATGGAGTGATTCTTCATGTGTTAAGACACAGGTTGTGGGCTGCAGGGTGTGAAGGAGCATTGACCTTCAGTACACAATTTAGACTCAAAGTCAGAGTGCTATGAAGATTCTGTATCTGCTCTACAACATAAAACCAGTATATGACATCAGTGAGGGTTCTCCTCCAAGTTAAGGATGGTTAGGTGCAATATTTACAAAGGTATAATAGGGTAATAGAATACATGATACATGGAATATCAAAATGTAAAATTTGGCTGCTGCATGTGAGACACTTTGATATATTGCAGTGTCCACTATCACAACAAACTGTTTGGAATAAATGTCAAAATATTTGGCAGTGACTTAGATAGTATGCAAATCTGGCCAGCAAAAACTACTCTACTACTGAACAAAACTATCCTTTCAAGTCAATTACAACCTCCCTACTTTTAAGATTAGAAATAAAATTATTCCTTTGTGATAGAGTTTAGTTAGTGCTGGATCAGATTACCCGGAGCCATCCGTGATCATGCTGCTATAGGCTCAGGCTGCTGGAGGCCCTCCAATGATATATTTCGTCTCTCCTCTCTTTTGCACTCTACATACATATATGCCACTAGTGCATATTATAATAACTTTGTATTATTCTCTCCCATAGTTTGTTTTTTTTTGTCCTCTTTGTTGTCAGTTCTTTGTGCTTTCCTCTTTTCCCTTTCCCCTTACCCCTACGGATCCAGGCAGATGGTCACCCTCATGAGACTAAAGGTCTTTTATTTCATTCTTTGTCTCCAAACGCTCACTCATAGAGGTCTTTGAGTTTTTATCTTTAATGTTGAGGGATTATTTAAAATATAAAGCACAGTGAAATTACTTTTGTTGTGATACTTTATTAAGAAACTGAGTTGATTTTTTATTGCCAAAAAAAAGTGCAAATATGTATGGTAGATGGCAATGATAGTTCATGTGTTAACTCAGTCTGTGGGGGAGTATACTGTATTAAGCAGAAAGCCAAAATCAGGAAGTTCTGCATGCTGCAAAAATTGTAGATTTGTTGAAATTGAAAAGTTAAAAAAAGAAAAGAAAAAAAAAACAACAATATAAAATGTATTAATAAAAAAACATGATATTAAAAATGTATTTATGCATGAGATGTGTTATTTTTTATTTATCATACTTTTTTGTTTTGTCTTGTTAATTGGAAGCATTCTCTAATGCAGTGATAGAAGTTAAATTGGCACAGAAGTTAAAATAATGGTGCATATGATGTGTGGAGATTGCCCTGCACTAACTTTAGATTTGTGTCCCGAGTTTGATGCTTTAATATCAACATTGCAGCTTTATGTTTATATTGAGCTGCAGGCCTTTTCTTTTTTTCAATGTACTGTACCCCATGAGTGGCTGTGGAGGGGAGGGAGTAGAAATGTCTTTCCTCCTCTGGAGGAATTCGAGATCTGAGTGATTCATATAATCCTTAATCACAGTTAGTACCTCCACCTCCTTTCGTGTCCCAGTGATATTACAGTCAAAATAAACTTTAAAGCCAACATCAATCAGTTACAGTTCCACCCAAGTCTGATGCTTTGCAGTTGGTTTAATCGGCCAGTCAGTGGGGGTTACTGCATGTAGTGCCTCAGATAAATTCTACTTGAATCAACACCTGGGATATAAATGGAACATGAGTGAATGAAAAGAGGAAGTTTGACTGGACTCCACTGATGTTTCACCCCTACCATTGCCGATGCCGTTAGAAGGAGTCAAAGTTGTCCTACGCATAACTCAACACGTTTTCCCAAAGTTAAAACATCATGTAAGGGTTTTACCTGGAATGTACTTTTTGGCTTAAACACTGAAAGCATCTTAAGACTGCTCCCAGCATTAAAAGGATATTCCAAGTGTTGACTCGTTCATTATGTTCATTAGTAAAGATAAATACTCTCCCAAAAGCTCTTAAGGTTCACTCTCACCAGCAGAGCCAGTGAACATCTGACAAACATCCATGCACCCAGTTTTTAGTTCACATCATACTAGAGTTATTTTAATGAGACTTTTCCAGTTGTTTTGCTTCCGAGTTCCTCCACATTGGTATTATTATTAGTTTTATTTCACTTAATGTATGCTACTTTAAGCACAGCACATTGCCACAGGTGTATAAAATCATCACCTACAGTAGCCATACAGTCTAACTTCACAAACATTTGAGAAACAGTGGGCCGTTCTAAAAAGCTCACTTCCCTCTTAGATATTCTTTAATCAACTATAAGTGATGACATATCCAAGGAGGCAGAAGTGTTTGACAGAGTGGGCTTGCCCAGTTCTGAGGGACACTGACATACAATTTGCCACCACTCTGCTGAATCAGAGCTCCAAACCACAGTACAAATGCTGTACACTGGGAGCTTCATGGCATGGGTTATCATGGCTGAGCAGTTCCTTTATGTGTCTACATAGTGTATATGTGTACAAGTGACAAACTGTTTAGTAGTGAAAGTCCTTGGACCAATCATATTTGAGCAGGGTTTGGACTTATCCAGGTATGTCAAATGTTAAACCATGAATGGTAGAGGGAATATAAATTAGATATCCAATATCCGCTACTGGATTTTCCTACTTCTGAAAGCCTTGAAAAAATAATTCCTTTTAGCTGATGGGTTCCCAGAACCATATACGTAAAGACAGAAACTGGGAAAAATGAAGTGTCCTATCTGTCAAGTATCTCGAAAAACTGTTTCTGGATGTATCTACAGAACTGGGTTTGGTTTAGTGGTCACCAAACATTGATTACAATTTGATTTTTTCTATTGTCTGAAGTATTATATATCGTAACTATATAACACTCACAGACAGTATAAAGGATGCATGTAGCTATGTGACATCATCCACTATAGTCCTGTCTTAAAGCCTTGAGTTTAGGACTTTCTTGTTTACAAAAAAATGCATGTAATGAAGAAGGGGGGGTCTGACTGTAAATTTATTGGCTATTGATTTTTGATCAATAATATATTAGCCAGATAACTCCCATTAATGAAAAATTGTATGGCCAAGATTTACAAAACAGACTGAGCCCATAAACTGAGCAGGAAAGTGTTCACAGAGGAGACGCCAGAAAGCCGTTTTTGGGACTGAAAGTCTTTTTGCAACTACAGCTATCAGTACCTTGTGGCCTTCATATGGAATACACTTTTTTAGGTTCCTATGCACTGGTTTAATTTTTCTGATCCAGAAGCTACGTCCATGTGTCCATGATCACAATCTACCCTGAGCCTATGTTGCAATAATAATATGGCAAAACCAGCAAATTCCAAAAGGCTAAATCCCAAATTTCTTTTATTCTGAATTTTTAAAAAAAAATTTCTTCAAAAACAGATTTTTTATTCTTTTAATGTTGAGACTTTAAGCTGTAGTGTACAAGTTAGTTTTCCTCACGTTACGCTTTTTTACATTGATTATAGTTTGTGTTACTGGAACCGATCTTTCTCTTTGGTATTACATGCCTTTCACTGTCGCTGGTGCCTGATCCTTGTACAACCCAAACAAAAAAATCACACTAAATGTAAAGTTCAGTATTTTTGCTTGAGCGATTGTGAGAGCCAAACAGATACTTTGAGTTTAAGGCTGCAGGACTTCACAGACTTTCCAGTGATAGTGTGCGCACATTTGTGTTAATCAATTCTGCAGCACTTCAGTACGTAAGTATTTTCATAATGCGATTATTGTAGAAGTTATTGACTTAAGGTTCATGGTTTAAGATTGTCCTCATTTTATGACTATTGGGGACATTTGTTCTGCAACAGGAGTTTGT
>VUQG01014487.1:5374-17688 GCA_015106755.1 Etia nguti | reverse complement strand
CTTGTCAAGATGCAATTATTTGCAATTTGCCTAAGTCATCCATTTGCTGGGACACCAAGCAGAAAACGAGGCAATTTGGTGTAAAATGGAGGCAGGCGGGTGTCTGAGCATATGCATGTATGTGTGTATGTGTGTGTGTGTGTGTGTGTGTGTGTGTGTGTGTGTGTGTGTGTGTGTGTGTGTGAACCTACCAGTCTGCACACATGATGAAATCAAAGTGACCCTCCAGTGCAGAAATATCCACCTCACAGTCCCACCTTACTACCCTGTAACACACAGATAAAAGAGAGACTAAAGTTGAGTATCTGAAGGGAAGGTGACAGAAGACAACCAGTACTGATAAAACACTACACCAAGCAAAAGCCTTTTTTTTTCTTCCCTCACTGCTCCCTTTAGAGCTTCTTGCTCTCTGACAGGTCTCTTACTGACCCCCACTGTTTTTCTGCTTCAGAGGAGACCCGGAGAAAGCATCAGGAAGGGAAGACATGTCACCTGTGAGGTAAAGAGAGGTGGCTTCTGACATGACACTTGACATTTATACCATGTGAACACACACATGCACCCTTAAAGGCCAACTCTATAGAGGTTTCCAGTCAACATCCACACTCTTCTCTTTCTTGCTTGATAGATACGATGACTGACAAACCAAATGGTTTTCACCTTACACAATGTATGCTACCCAACCCTATTCACACTAGAAAAAAACACTATAAATATGAAGACACATATGGTAGGATGAGCTATTGTTTGAAATGGGGAGAGCTTAAATCCCTATGGTTCTATGCAGTATGTAGTAATTGAATGTATTCTTCTGCAGGTTCTCCTCAAAAAGTAATAATCACAGTTCCAAACTAGAACTATAGTACCTTAAAGTGCCTTACTATTGAAGGTCGCTACGAAAAAGGTGTCAGCTTCTAACCTGGAATAAAATATCAGTAATTTTCGTCCACAATTCTTGTGACGTCTTTAGCTAAAATCACTCCCTGTAATCAGTGGTCAAGCCAGGAAGGTCATTCCCTTTCTTTGTAAACTTTGGTTTGTTGTGATTCAGTGATTGTGGCGCCACAATCACTTATCATTAATTATGTTTTCTAACTGGTTTAGCTGGACTCATACATCTGCAAGGCATTAAGATTGATATTTCATTCAGGGACAACATTGATAATTGCTAGTCCAAATTTTATGTACTTTTTATGAATTTTTGGCATTAATGAGGAACCTTGTCCAGTACTTTACATATTAATGCTGCCATACACATTAAGCCTGTTCTCAAATCAAATTTCAAGTGTAATGCCCTGCACGCCAGCCCACTTCTGATATTTTGAAGAATTTGGACTAATACTTCTCTAGGCTCTAGCTCAGTTTCAAGGCAAACCAGTAGATGATGCCATTGGTTGATACTGCCAGATTTTAACCTATTTCTGTGTGTCTATGGCACTGATAGATTTTAACATACATATCACGTTTTTCATGTTATAATAGAGTCAAATTCATACTGTTTATGCAGGTTGAGGGTTCTGTGGTCTCTGGTTTGCCAGGTTTCCATCCTCAGTCATCAGGCTGTGGTATCTCACTCTGCATTTCAATAATGACTTTCTCAATTACCGGCCACTGCTATGAGCCTAACTGCATTGATGTTTAAGTTTTTGTTGTCGGTTACCAGAGTTTGATATGCCATTTCTTTCATGCTCCAGTTTGCTTTTGAGACTGTATAAAGACTGTGCTGATACCGTGTACTGTTAGAGGAGCTCCGTTTTTCTCTCCATCTCTTCTTCCACATCATTTTCCCTTCCTCTTATTCACACTGTCAGGCAGATTGGGGGATTATTAATTAGGCATTATTAACACTCAGTAAACAAAACATTAGGCCCCGCTAGAAACACAATCTCGAATCACAGCAGGCGGTCCCAACACACGCACACACATATGCGTGGATGTGCACACACCATCACACGACATGCCCCTCCCCATCCATCCCCTTGTACAATCGCATCGTGCCCTTCGCCCTCTCTTGCAGCGCAGAGATGACAGCAGGCATAATCTGAAAAGAAAACAATCAAAGTAATGTAGCCTAATTATACGTTTACTTTTTCACTCCATCTTCCACTCATGTAAATATGTGCAGAAACGCGAGACAGCGAAAGAGAGAGAAGAGGTAGGGGAGCAAAATCGTCAGTCAATGGAAAAAAGCCTTTTAAGGCAGGGACAACAATTAACTACGTTTTAGTCCGTCCTTGCATATGAGGTGTGAGTCTGTGTGCGCGGGTGTGCAGTGGAAAGTTATCTCATTGGTTTCTGGATGAGAAACCCCTATCAAAGAGGGTCTTTTTCTTTGATGATCCCACAAGCGTGTACATATACATATTTTGCACTTAAAGAATGGGTATTACAGTATGTAACTAACCAATTCATATAAACCTTTTTTTTAAGTGGCATATTTATTGAAGATAAAATTCTGAGATTCACACAATAAAATAGCATAAAAGTGCCAAGGCAAGAAAAAAATGGTCTTACCTGGAAGATACATATGTTGAGCCAAACTTTCCAGCTTGCCTGTTTTTCTCAACCAGCCCTCGAACATCTGGCGTGCCACAGTCAAGGATTGATGCAAGATTCAATCTCTGGACATACAGTTAAAAAAAACCCCAAAGAAATAAAAGAAAGATGCTAAGAGTAGATCAGAGAGAAAGAAAAAAGTCAGAGGGTACGTGCTAAATCACTGCAATTAGGACATAAATACATATTAAAACATTAGCAGAACTGAAATATTTGTATCCAAGAAATGAATTGTTCAAGATACTGAGCCGACTTTGTGCAGTTTTTCGATAGAAATTTCTGGTATAAAAACTTCTGTTGGGTTTTATTTAATACTATTATCAGAATATATTTTTTTAGAAATAGAAGTTTCAAGTCACCCCTCAATTCTTTGTATTTTGCTTCCAAGGAGCCAAACCTTCTTGTACTTTTGTGGTGGTCTTGAGCAGTAGTTTTCCAGGCTTTCTGAAGGTCCTTTTTTTGTGTGTGTGACTTTGATTGTTAAGCCATTTAACATTGACCTATGAATCATTCAAGCATGAAAGGCACCTCAAAGCATAAACCAATGTTGTGCCTACACATAATAGATAACTTAGCATAGAACCAACTTTAAAATGTATCTTTAGGCTTGTCGTTGGCTGGACAGAGTGGAAAAAATGCAGCAAACATCCAGAGAAGAGCTTTGAATGTCCTACAAGAGGCCTGGAGAATTATTTCTAAAGACCAAAGAAATTAGAAGATAGATTTTCTAAGAGAGTTGGGGGTGTGTTGAAGAATAAAAGTTGCCATACCAAATACTAACTTTTAAGTTCATTTGAAATATATGAACTCTGTATGTATTTTTAAGTGCAAATGTGGGAAGTCTGTTAAAAATGCAAAATTCGAAGATCTAAACTACTGCTGAAGATCCACTTAAAATATTCAGGTTTCTGGAACAGTACAGAGCCAAAGAGGTGCATTAGGAATGATAAACTCTAAGACCCTTTTTAGGTAAAACCACATATGGTAGGCATCCACATGGAGAAAGCTTCAGTGAGCAGAGATCATCTCTAGGGAAAGAGAGCCAGTCTACAGAAGCAGATCACAGCAGCCTCTAGCTGGATCAATGGGAAGGCTTTTAACCACAGATACAAAACTCACACTGCCCCTCTCATATGCATGCACACACACATACACACACACACACACGCACCAAGACACACAAAGGCTGGGTGATTGATGTCAAGTTGTCTATTAATACACTGGCTTGTGGAGTTGCAAAGCAATTCAATTAGGATTTCCTTGTCTTTAAAGCCTGCAAAGAGCTGAGACAAATCCAATCGACAAAGACAGAGAGCAGCGAGCGAGGAAGAGAGAGAAAGACAGAGAGAGAGCAGGGATGGATGAGAAGCTGATGCATGGATTGATAGCTGGAGAGTCAATTCAAAATCAAAGACGCCTCCTGGACACAGATTCACAATAATATGTAGGTTAGCATGAACACAAAACACACATACTGGACACCTGTGCATGAGTGCGCTATGCATAGGGATGACAGGGCGAAGAGCAGAGCAGCTTACTGTAATCTCATCACCAGCACACCACAAGAGGAGAGGTCAACACACACACACACACACACACACACACACACACACAAAAGTTGAAGAGAGAGATTTGAGTATTATTGAACATTAAAGTGGAAGAATATTTGCTACCGTCACTAGAAGCAGACAAGCAGCAGCCAATGACATGCATCAATCATTCTTAATGGAACATTTCCATTGATTTTCAGCATGAGTATTCAAGGTCAGAGCAACAGAGGCTCTCCACTCTATAGTCGGTGTGTATTTGTGTATCTTTCTGCACTATAAATGAGGTCAACAACTTCTAAGAAAAAACAGAAAATCTATTCTCAAGATATATCAAAATGTCATCAGTTCACATTTCGTTCTTGCATATCTTCTCATCTGTTTCACTGTATAAAACTGAACCCTATCACAATTCCTTATCGTTTTCTATTCTAACACTAGCGGCACAATAATGCCATGCGAGATAAACAGTAGCTATTAGCACAAGGCTAAGACCAACAGCTTCCTTTACAAGAGGAAATACCACACAGTGCCTGCAGTATGTGAATGGGCCAATTTGGCTGAGCCCAGAACAAATTATGTATTTTTCTCAACCCCCCTTTTTCTTTCAGTGTATGTTCGATCCATTCTCGGTATGATTTCACTTACAATTCTCTCTATGTGTTTGTTCTGTGAAACAAAGCTGCCGGTCAATGGTGCATTGTTTGTGTGCCCAAGTGTGTATATGTGTGTGTGCGTGTACTTTACAGGCTCCAAAATGTTATTGTTTGGTCTTATTGTGATCACTAAAGGAGCATTGTAGCTGGCTGGGACAGAGATATTGTAAGCAGAGCTAAATATGGCCATATCGGTCAATGGGGAAGAAATGTGTATTTATATTTCCTGCTTTTGTGAAACAACTGCAGCGAGTCAGAGCTTCTTTTTGTCTGTGTAGTTGCTCGCCGAATAAAGCAAGATCTGAGAGGATGGGAGAAAAATGACAGGAATGATGAAAGGAGATGGAAGAAAAGAGGCAAAACAAGGGGCTACAAAGGAGATTAGACAGGGAGAAGTGTAAATATAGAGTAGAAAAGAAGAGCAAGACGGTTTGCAAACTGACAGAGTTGATCAATAACCCACTCAGTGAACAAATGTTGCCAAAAAACTCACCTAAAGATTTGTCCTAAAAACTTAATTATAGGCCTAAATCTTAACCACACACACACACACACACACACACACATAAAGACCATTTTTAACAAACCTTGATTGTTCTTGC
The DNA here is from genome assembly GCA_015106755.1 of Etia nguti. Taxonomy (NCBI): domain Eukaryota; kingdom Metazoa; phylum Chordata; class Actinopteri; order Cichliformes; family Cichlidae; genus Etia; species Etia nguti. The sequence continues at coordinate 12,327 of VUQG01014487.1, read as the reverse complement.
TTCTAAAATGCTCATCAAGCCCTAACCCTAGCCTTAGCATTCGATGAAGTCTTAAACAAATTCTGACAGGATGGCAATTACTGTGCTCTTAACTTGGTATTGTAGGCAGCTAGGATTGGTAGATGCCATTTTGAGCAGTAGTGTTGGGTATTTGTCACTGTGGGTGCCCCATCTGCTGCGTTTCCCTAAAGATAAAAGAGGTAGATGGCTATTCTTCCACACTACAATCCAATCTTTGATTTCAAAGCTGGAACACGAAGGATACGACACGCTCGCTATTTTTCCTTCGTGATACCACCTCAAAAAGTCACTCTAAGTCAGCTATAGCAGTGCCAGTGGAAAAATGCATGCCATAAAAAGTCTTGATCGCACAGCATGGAAGAAATTAAAATACTAGGCTATTTCATTAGCATTAATGATAGCTTAGATTGCAGCATGCTAATTAGAATGTTTTCAGCTTTTAATTGTCAATAACAACTCGTGCAGTGGTTTAAGCAGAAACTTTGCGATTAGGATATCTGTATTTAATTGACTGCAGTTATGTAATTGGCGTATATATACACGCAGCCGCTAGTTTAGTAGGTGCACCAATCGTTGTGGAAGCTGTGGAATTGCTCTGTGGTGAGCCTGGACTGAACTGCCTTTAAAACAGAAGCATTTCTGTTTTGCTTACAGAATTTTTCAATCTGTGGATTTGTTTTTTTAATTCACACAATTGTCAAATCGTCATAGAATTGCTGTTTTAAATATATGAAAGTCTCCCATATCATGTAATCTACAGCATATCATGTAGATTTATCACATTACATAAATAAATGGGAATGGGAAGGGAAACTGTGTACTTAAAACCCCATCAGGAAAGACAAAAGAATTCACAGAAGTATGATTGCAGATAAATAAATATGAGCTAGAGGAACGAGGCCGAGATGAAGAGATAGACGTTAAAAGAAGGCGAGGGGAGGACGATGTAAGGATACTCTGAATGGACTTCTCATTCCCATCTGATAGCAGGACTTCCGTCACGTCAGCACAAATGGCAACCTGAGAAACAGAGAGATAGGGAAGAGACAGAGAAATGAAACAACATGGCACAAAAGAACAAAACCAAAAGCACTCTTAGATGTCGCAAACATCTGAACACACAGACACACAATAATGACATAACCATATCTACAAAGCTTCACTCTTGCAGCCCAGCCCTCCCCGCCCTTTCTCTCCATTGCTCCCTCTCCTCCCTGCCATTTCGCTCTCTATCTTCACCCCATTTTTATGTCTGCATTATTTTAATCATTCAATCAAATCAGTCAATACTTTTATCATTGTGGCTAGCGGTGGGGGCTGCTATCTTGCTATCACTCTGTTCAGTAATTGCATTGTGACAGGGGATGATGGCAAGCGCAGAGCCTTTTCATTTGACGCTGGGTGTTTATCAGGCCGAGCCATCACTCCGTTTGCCGCTGTCACTCTGCACTCGGCTCGCCAGGCCTGCCTGATGCCCTTCATATAACTTTGCAGTGTAGACTGCGAGAGGCGAAGAGAAAAGAGATGGAGGAGAGACGAGAGAATGAAAAGAAAGCTTTCGCGCTGCGTCGCGTGTCTCTGCGTGAGGGAGATATAGATAGAGAGGTGTGTGCTTTACTATAACCTCATCTTTTCACATTCTCTTTTCATTGCAGATGCTTTTTTTATATCAGTGGGTGTGTGTCAGGCTGTCAATTTCTGTTAAGGAGTGTGTATGTGCATATACACACGGGTGAGTGCAAGTGCAAGTAGTTATTGTTGTGGTATGCATATAAATCCTAAGATTGAAATGGCAAAAAGAAGCTGTATGATGTAGTACACCAAAGATTTTCTGAAACAGAACACATGACACATGTTGACCCTGAAGGTTGTGTGAGAGGGTCACAGCGTGCTGTGTGTCCCACCATCTGCTCAGACAGAGGATGGCACCTCCAGGCTCAACTAGTGCATCGAGCTGAAAGACAGAACCCAACCTGACAGTCCATGAGCAGCATCCTGCCACCCGCTGTCACCACCGTACCACACATGAATGGTATGTACTGCTTTTGGAGGGATATATTCTGCCATCCAGTGTGCTGAACATGTGAAGTGAAGGTATCCTGTAGCATAATAACAAGGATCTTCATCTAAACAAAGGCTGTTACCCAGCAATTAACCTGACATCCAGTCCACAAATCTTGCACATTTTAACAGTAAAAAAAATGAGTTTACTGTGTTTTCTGTACTAAATGAAAAGCATCTAATTAGCAAAATACAGTATTTGTACATTTTTCTGCATGGTAAATGAAAGCACAACCTAATGCAGAGTCTAGGATTATAAGATGCATGTTTCTCCTGATGTATATGTAAACATACTGTTGTTTTTTTGCAAGAGGTATCACAAAGGTCTCTTCCAAAAAGTGTAAAACATATACAGAAAGTACATATGTGTCTGAATCAAAGAAGCAAGCTAATTTTGTTATAATTTGGCACAAATTGCACACACACAAAGCACAATATACAATTAACCTTCATGAGCTATATAAGGCACAGCTCATAGTGTGCTCTGTCTACTTTAGGCAAATCAAACTGTAATAACAAACTTCACGTTGTTGTTTTTTTATATAAATTTCTGTCCCCGTTATGGTGGCAGGGATAGCTCAGTAGGTATAAGCGGTTGCCCCATGATCGGAAGGTCGGGGGTTCGAATCCACTGAACGGCTACCCTGAGGTACCCCTGAGCAAGGTACCGCCCCCACACACTGCTCCCCGGGCGCTGCACTGGTGGCTGCCCACTGCTTCACTGAGTGAATGGGTTAAACGCAGAGAGGAATTTCCCCACGGGGATCAATAAAGTATACATTATTATTATTATTATTATTATTATCTCACACAGGATATAGGCATAACATTTAGAAACATCACTGTCTTCTCAGGATCTAAGGCATGGTAACCTTCACGTCTGCAAAGACATGAACAATATTTACTGCTTTTGTAGGAATGTATCCTGCCATCCAGGGTGTTGACCTGGTCAGTGGCAGGCTGCAGTGCTGTTATTAGTGCAAAGACAGTGGTGCACTATGCCTTTGTCACAAACTTTCTTAAAACATATCAGAGGTAAATTAAAATTCAGTATATCCAGGCTGGTGCTTTAAAGTTGTTTTAATCTGGAGCAAAATAATCATACAGAAAGTAAACTGAAGAACAAAGGAGGGGGACAAAAATCAGTGCACACATGGACGACATGTGGTGAATGTGGTGTCAGTGACGGATGAAAGAGGGAAGAGGAGAAGGAGAGGTGTGAAGGAAGGATTCCATCTCAAGCCACCAATGTCAAAACATGGTGTATTGACTGCCAAGAGATAAAACCCAGCTTTCAAACACACACGCACACACGCACACGCACACACACACACACACACACACACACACACACACACACACACACACACACACACACACACACACGCACACACACACACACACACACACACACACACACACACACACACACACACACACGCACACACACACGCACGCGCGCGCACAGAATGGCATCTAACAGATCGATGGGACGCTGACGCCTGCTATGTGGAGAAGCCCTTAAGGCCCTGGCTAATAAACCCTATGGCTGACAGACTGCAGCACACCTGCAGTGTGTGTGTGTGTGTGTGTGCATGCATGTGTGTGTGTTTGTGTTTGTGTCAATACCTGAGTTTCAGTGTAAATGAATATTTGTGCTGACATGCAAAATAAAATTGTATATATCATGCTGAAATTATGCAGTTATCATAATGTTTTTACAACTTTCACATCGTCTTTGTCAAATTCATAAAATTAATAAGTCTCCATGTAACATAAACTATGCAACATGTGCTACATAAATGCATTTTCAGTTACAGTGGGTTTATTCTTTTAATAATTTTTTTAGGGTCCTGGGCAAACTGCATCAGTCTAGCATGTTTTTGACTGTGGGAAAAACCCTGAACCAGCACAGGGAGGACATGCAAACTTCACATGAAATGCAAAATACCTCTATAGTCTGGTACTGAATACAATTTTGAATGAAATGTATTAATTTTTCTAACTGCTGAGTCCTCCTAAATGACAGTGTGGACATACTGTGGAGATGTTCAGGCAGTTGGGAGCTAAACAAAAGCATAAGATGTTTTATTAACTCTGAACAGTAGTGCTTAACTTAATTAATATCATCAAAGTAGAGAGTTTGTATGCATATACCTGTGAAGGTACACAAATATACAAACACAGACAGATGCCCACAAGCAGTAAATGATAGTGTCTGAATAGGTATGGATACTCCATGCACATGCTGTGTGTGTATTGATCAGTAAGGGTTGGTTTCATTAGGCAAGCCAAGCTATTTCTCTCACAGAAATATCTGTGTGTATCTCACTTACCATGAGCCCACCAAGGCAAGTCATACCTCCTCCTAACTCACACACTGCACCCCTGAGAGACAGATGAAAAAAGAGAGAGACGAGTTGGAGTGAGATTCACTTTGCTGAGCCAAACCAGCAGTTTAGTACTAAAACACACACTTGAGTACATACTGTACAGTAGATGAACACAGATTTAGATACACACTCGCACACACACGCATACTATCATACAAAAACTAGAACACACACACACAGGAAACACAGCAGGGTAAGAAATATCAATTCAAACATCAACCTGAAAGCTGAATATTGAACACTGAGAAGCACAAGCTCAATCAGCGGGAAATCTGAGGAATACACACACACATCCACACCAGACACCCAGAGTCCTGTAGCTTGGATGCTCATTCAACCCCTCTTTCCATCCTCTTCCTCCTTTCATCTCCCTTCCCCTCCATCTCGACCACTGTCCTCTTTCATCCCTCCCTGCCTCCCTCCCTCGCTTGCTGACCTTCACTTCGCTGCTCTGATCAATACCCCTCTCTTCCTTGCCTCCCGCCTCTTGAATGTTAAAACAGGAAATCAAAGGGTGACGTTCCACCTTGAGTGGAAATCAAAAGTGCCTGGGTGCTTTTCAGCCCTGTGCCACAGGGCAGGCCAATGCTCAGCAGACAAGAGCAGGGGAAAGAGCAGCACAGAACAACATAGTGGCACATAAAGGTCCAAGCATTTACTGCAGGTGTCAGTCTGATTTACATTTGAGTGATTTTTCAGAAAGTCCGTGTTTCAGACTGATTTTTGCCAATTAAATTTATGAACTTGCAAAACTCTGCACTGTAAAAGGTCAATTAAAATATTACTTAAATCTTAACATAGAACAACAGAAATATTCTGGTGTATTAAACGTGTTACCCTTCCCACTTCTACTTTACTTTCCTCCACCTTCCTGGGAGTGATTTGTAATTTCAATTTTCTCCTTAATTTTACTGAAGAGTAGACACATTTTAAAGTCAGATTTCTATTATTTCTCTGTTGTAGTTTAACAATCTGTCAGTGCAAAAAAGAAAGCATTGCTTTCCAAAATTTTTCAGAGAAAGAATGATGGTGCTCTTTTTGTTTTTTTTATCATAAAACAGCTTTCTGTCATAAGTGGAGTATTCATGTCGAAAAAGTTATATATGCTGCAGAAGATCTTTCTGAATACCTCATTTCTTTACAGTAAAATAAAAATTAATGTTTAAGTTGTAAATATTTTACTGATGTCATACAACATAACTAATAACTACTGTTAGCTTTTGTGCATTTGGTGAAACGGTTAAGTCGTTTGTCGATGAAGTGAGTAGTTCTATAGAGAGGAAAAACTCACTTGAACATGTGACGTTTCTGCAGACAGTAATGCGCCATCACCTCTTCAGATGGCCACACACCTACATAAGAGAGAGACCAAGACACAGCGTGTTATTTACAACACCTGACAGATGTGTTACATGTTACACACGTCTATCTTGCATATCTACAGTGACAAAATGCTTTGATATCTTTGACCAAACATTAAAAGAAATTAATATTGATACATAAAACCCAAAAAAAACAATGAGTGTTCAGTGAAACATAATTGGATGCATTGTTTTTTTTTCCAGTCTCTCTTCATTTGCTTCTCTTGTGGTTTCCACCTTGCCTGTGATCCAAGGCTTCTCTGTCTGTTTTTCTGTCTCCACGTCTGTCCTATCCTAAATCCTTGCCACACACTCTCTCTCACTGGGCACTGTGTATGCAAGTGTGTGTGCCTGAATGTGCGCGCATGTGTATGTGACAGGGGGTCCGGTGGGTGATAATCACAGCGTGCAGGCCTGTCTGGCTTATCACCTACTGTCAGCCCTTCTTCTTCTGCCGTGCATGTAACGCACACTAAAACGCGCACACTTGCATGCTCTGTACCGTTTCCCCTCTCTCTCAGCATACACATATATACCCGGTGACAAATACACACATCTTGGCAGTAGAAGAAGTAAACATTCATTTGAATAAAACTTCAGCTTTTTGCTTCTGGCTTTGAACAGGAAGGTTCGCCTTGGTGCTGTCTGTGTGTATTTGTGGGCACATATGAATTTGTGTGTATGAGTGCGTGCTTGTGTGTTTGCGTGCACGTGTTTGTATGAGGGAGTTGTTTAAAATAGAGAATGAGGGGATATAGAACGAGTTTCAGAAAGCAAGCAAGCGAGGGATACATAGATAGAAAATGAGCGAGGTAACGAGAGAAAACTGGGGAGGGGAGGGACGGAGGAGGAGGAGAGAGAAAAGGTGGTAGTCGATATAATAAGCGGCTTACAGGCGGTCTCTGTTCACCTCATGGGGTAGACATCACTGCTCTCTCGCTCTCCCTCTCTACGGCTACCTCTCTCACCCGCTCTCGCTCTAACTCTCTCTCTTTCCTCTCGCTCCGGTCTGGCAAGATTAGCTCAAGCAAGCAGGATTTAATAATGCCTATTGATAAAATGTCCAAATATTCCTTTCCCCCATTAAAAAAAAAAAAAAAAAAAAAAAACGCTTTCT
>VUQG01014480.1:0-10901 GCA_015106755.1 Etia nguti | reverse complement strand
GAGATTAGAAAGAGAGGGAGAGAGAGTTCAGATTACAGTGCAGATATGAATGAATGAATCCGTGCTCGTCCTCACGGCTCCTGCATGCTTTTAAAAAAGTGTGTGTTCAGCTCTGATCTCCAATCTGTTCTTTTCTCTCTTTGTTTCTTTCCTGGGTTCATGATCATCATCACACCGTCTGAGGCTCCTAAATATCCATGTTTGCTTGTTTCACTTTCACACTTGAACTCTGGGAGTAAAAGATGTTTCAGCTCCAAACTCACTGAGAGCTCCTCGTGCCCACCACGTGACCAAAAACATCTTTGTGCTCACGTGCTGCACGTGTCTGAGACACTTTAGTTTGAAGGAGACAAACTGCAGACGCAGCATTTCCTGTTCCTGAGTGTAAACCTGAGCATTTGAAATGAGCTCCACAGGGGAAGCTGTAGGTGACAGAGATACTCACAGACTCACTGACGTTACAGTCTGTTAGCATCACGCAGTATCACAGACACACGGGAAGATTTAGTGCAAGTGCTGAGAGACACACAGCAGACATATTGACTGGAAACATATCAGACTGAAATAAAGCAGAAGCACATGTTAGCACATGCTAATATGATGTGGATGTGTTTAGTGTGGGAGCAGGACTCACCTGAGACACACCTGTGTGGATGATGCTGGCTTCCTGCTCTGCTCTTTCTGCTGATTCAGCTTCTTCATCACGTCTGAGGCTCTGTCACAGTTTGTTTGCTCTGTTAACATCATCATGTACACAACACAAGCACATTTATTTGACATGTGATTTTCTATGATTGTGATTGATGTGGATGTAGATGACAATGATGATGATAGAGGAGGAACATTATATATGTGTTCAGATGATGTATGTAAACAGTCATAACCTGTGACTGTGACGTGTGTGTGGGATTAAAATTTTCCAAAATGCAGTAAATTAGGGAACGACAGAAATCTGTATCTGTTTTCAAGGTGTGCTAAAGCTACATGTGTCGGCACGCACACATATACTGAACATCACAGAGAGAATTATTAGAGATCGACTCCGTTATGAGCCTGTTTTTAGTATCCACACCTGCTCAAATTTATAACAGCCCTAAACAGGTGTTCATTACAACATGCATCAGTCTAGTGTTTATAAATGAATCTTTTTGTGTCACTGTGAAGTCAGTAATGTTGTATTAAAAAATATAACGAGTTAAAGTGCTGCTAAAGTTAAACTCAATGTGGTATTTTCCAAAACTTTATGGCGTCATTGTGATAATTGCAGGGCACTGTGTTAAAAAAAGTGTCTTGTACAGCTCTTTCCATGAAATGGTTTAAATTTTCTTCAAGGTCAATTTTGAAATTGGGCGCTAACAGTGAAGCTCAGGGTCAAATGCTTCGCTAACCTGGTACTCATGTCCTAAAAGGGCGAATATATTGTTGTCATTGTGAAATCAATTCATTCTTCAGCTCAAACAAAAGTGATGCCAAACATTTGTGTTGCAAAATTTTCGTTTGTGCTGCTATCATTTTAAAGACATTAATAAAATTTTCTAAAGGTCATCCGAGGTCAACCTGCCCCTTTCCTTACTGTGAAAGTTTCTGAAACATAAACTAGTGGATATTTTTAAAATCATGATCACACTCTTCAAAGTAAAAAGTAGGTTAACATATAACAGTTAAAATAAACTATGTTTTCTGTCGGAGAGAAAACTTTATTTACAAAATAAAAAACTATCAGAACAACGTAGGCATGTTTCCTATTAGAAAAACTAAATACATGGAACTGTTGAGCCTCTCAGGTTTAATACAATAACTCCAAGAATAATAGCTAGTTTATCACAAACCAGCACAAACATTTGACACTACTTTTCTTGGATTTGAAGGTGAGGGGGCCAACTTTACTCTTATAGCTTTTACTGAGTTTCACATATGGAGTGACCTTTGACCTGACTTTTCATCAAAATGAAATCGCTTTTCTTCACAGAATAAGAATAACAGGGTGATGAAATGTCTGCTGTGAAGCTGCATGATGCGAGCAGCTGACAGACAGTTCAGTGTGTGTGAGTTTATGTGTGTGTGGTTTGTGGCAGACAGATAAACACCGCCCTGCATCCAACGCACTGACTTAGAAATAGATCAGAAACACACACACAGATGTTTTCAGAAAGCTGATGGTGAAATCTGACCGCAGAGAGAGCTTTCACTGTCCGGGTTTTTGAGCCTTTGCCTCTGCGCTGTCACATCTGTAACGGGGCAGTGATGGGACGCTGGCTGCCACTTCAGTTCCTGCTTTTATTCTGAGGATGGTTCAGAAGCAGCGATGCCAAAAACCACACAGATGTCTCAGATCCCAGCAGGAATGAGAGTACACCATGTACTTTGTTTTTTCCAGTCCTCCAAATCTGAGACCCAAACACTTTGAGAAACTTGAGCATCCATCCTGAAAGTCCATTTTCATAGAGCCATGTAATGGAGACCAGAGGTTTCACTACGCTTACCTGTATTTTCATATGTTTGAGGGATTGGTATTTAAAACGTTACATGAAAAAGAAACATTTATGGTTTGGTGATTCTGTATTAGGTTTCTTGAATTGTACATTTTTGTGGAAGGTGAAGAAACATCTGGAGGGACTGGACATCCAACCTGTGTCAGGAAGAAGAACCTGAGTGGCAGCTGATTGTAGTTCATCACTTGTCCTGTAAACCTAAATTCCTCAAACATGTATTTAAGAGAAGTGTGTTTGCAGTACTCACCTTTTCCTGGTCACTTCTTTCACAGGATGTGGAGCAAACGAGTAAGAGCAGCTCAATCAGCTGCTTATGAGCTCTTGGAATAAACCAGTGTGCCAGGTTAGGGGAGTTTGGTTAAGGTGTTTCTAATTTATATATAATTGACTGAAGTGTGTGTTATTGAATTATTTGTAGGACTTTGTACGTATATAAATAAGTCTTCCATGTGTTGTGTTGTGCTTTGATGTTTGCTTATGTGGATGATCAATGTGTCATTTGGTTTGCTAACCCCAGACTTGGGTTATACAAGAGGCTTACCTGAATCGGGTAGAGTATAAAAGCAAGCCGGTTGCTATTAGAAAGGTTTGGGTTCTTTGGTGTGTAAACTCATGCTTTTCATAATAAAGACCACGTGTTGGTGGATAAAGTTTATTCCAGCGGGCCGAACTCACAAGTCACATGACCAGATACTCGCCATGAAACGTGAAGGACTGGACTCACAAAGTTTTCTACTTTCAATGGGATTTTAAAACAATTCTAAAAAATAAAACGTTAAAAACAGCCGCACCTTCATCCATTTAAATAAATTACTTGAACTGCAGGATCTGAAAATTCCCATCATTTCTACTAAGAAGTCAGACCTGAGACGTTCAGGTGGGAGATGATTTTAAAAAGGTGAACTGTGATAGGACGATGAATATTAAAGTAGAATTTATTATGAAACTGATGGTTGTGTCTAATCTGGTTTATTGTTGAGCCTCTTCTGTAACACTCGGCTTCTTCCTCTCTGATGTCGTGTGGTTGTGTGGCAGGAAGTCCTGCTGGTTGTGAAATGTGTTTACTGCCAGCTGGATGTGTTGTTGTGTTGGTTCACCGCAGCTCCATGAATCTGACACACACACACACACACACACCTCATCTGGAAGTACTTTTAATCCTGATACTTTTTCTTTATCTTATTTCGCTTCCTCTGACATCATTGGTTTAAATAAAAGTTATACAAAATAAACCCAAAGTCCTGGATCAGAGGGCGGAGCTCTGGACTAATGAAGGGCCTGGACACACCTGAGGAACCACAAACACCCAAATATGTCAGAGAGCTGAGGTTTGATTTCTCCCCATTGAAGCAGGATGGAAGCACTTTGAGCTTCGGCATGTTAAACAGCTGCTTCCATCAGAAGAAACAATAAAACATCTGCATGACGACTGCTTTCACATCACACTCTTACTGCAGTAAACACTCGCTCTCACACACAGAGACACTCCCTGCCAGCATAAATCTGCCTGTTGTTGTTGTTGATGTTTCTCTTGATGGGCGTAACATCCGTGGGAGGGGGGCAGGGACTGAGGGCGACATGATGACATGACACTTCCTGCCAAACACGCGATAAAACAGACGGAGAAGAGCGAGACTCGGTCAGAACCTGCAGGACCCCCCACAGGACCAGGATTACCCCGGACCTCCAGGACCGCCCCGAGCGCTTGTCACGATGTGGCTGCTTCTGATGATCGTCAGCCTGCTGGATCAGAACCAGGCTGCGCCAGTAAGGCTGGATCTTACTTGTCGGTTAATGAGTCAGACATGAGGCTCATCTGTGACTCTGAGACGTGTTTGTGTTTGTCTGCAGCTGCCAGGAGACCTCCACAGCCTTCAGCTCCTCCTCCAGAGCCAAGTGGACCAAACAGCAGTGAGTCCAACTATCACACAAACACACAGCTGCAGTACAAGTACACAGAGTACACAGGTACTCTCAGTTCTATGTGGTTACAGCTAGAGCAGTAGAGTCCATCAGAGTTGTAGTAAACTTGTATTTTGAGGTGTTTTCTTCAGGCAGATGTTGATGCAGCTGTTTCTTCAGCCTGAGCCTTGTGTTTCCCACACACACTGTAGCATGTGTATCCAGATAAAACCCTACCGCCTTCCTCACATTAAAGCATCTTCATCTGAAGTTCTTCAGTTTCTAACATCACTGTGTGTCTGCAGCCTTCGGCCCCTCCTGACCCTGCTCAGAAGATCACTTCCTCCTCCTCCTCCTCTTCTTCATCAGTTTCCTCGGAGTCAAGCCAGAGTTCAGAGGTCAGAGGTGACCTGAGTTACAACACGATCTCACTGAATACACTGAGTCTATTTGCAGCTTTGAGGGTAGAGTCTGGTAAAATCTATAATTTGGTAAACACTGAACGGAGTCTGGTCCTGCAGTCCAGCTAATGCAAATATCTGCTATATCTTGTTAAATGATCTCTACATAAAATGCTGTATTACCCATAAACCTCAGCAGCATCGGTTAGAAGAGTCGCTCCTGTTCATTGCGTCCTGTCACGTGCTAAGGTTTTTCTTATTTGCAGTTTTTAATCTCGTATATTAAAAGAAAGAGAAACTGCAGCTTTAAAATGAGCGTCACAGTGCCATGTGACCAATCAGCTGTGGTTATTAGGACAGAGTGACTGAAGCAGTCCGTTTGGTTGATGTTTACAGGGTCCGCAAATGGTGCGAGAACGGCAGAACCTGGAGAACACGGTAACACACACACACACACACACACAAAGCTCCCTAAACAAATATCGTCACTCTTACTGTGCTACAATGTGTGATGTCATGACATGCGTGTGATGTCATTCCCTGCAGGCTGTGGAGCAGGTGGACTCCTCTCAGGAGGTGAGCCGTCACTTTGATGTAAATAAAGCTTATTTTAATGAGATTAAATGTTAAACGTGTGTGTGTGTGTGTGTCAGAGCGATGAGCTCCTCCAGCCTCCGAGTGACACCAACAGCACCACCAGTACCAACCTATGGATCAATGAGCTGGTTTTACTGGGAGAGAGAGCGGGCGAGCAAGAAGACGACGCAGAGAGAGACACCAGAGACGGAGAGGACAGCGTGGAGAGCCAACACAGGGTGACATCACTGTGACATCACACACACCAGGACGATACTTCAAACAGGAATGTTTGATCTGATCTTCTGGAAGATCAGATGAGTGAGAGTCTGGGGTGCAGACAGCTAAAATTAAATTATATTATATTTTTTTTACATATTATATTTATTATATTATGCTACATTGATGTCGATGGATGCTAATATAAAAAATATAAGATGTACACCTGTCAGGTTTTAGGTTATTTCTGTCTGCAGTCCTGTGCAGGTCACATGACTTACAGCAATAAAACTAAAAAAAACGAGCTGTGAAAGCACAGCTGGTTCAAACTGATGCCTGATTGATGAAAGTGTAATGATAAAGCATTAGGTGGGCTTATCCCACGTCTCTTGGTTGGGTCTATGAAACTAAGACAGCCTCCCTCACAAGTCAGCTCGTCATCTTCTTTGCTTCTTTAGGTTCTACAATATAAATCAACTAGTGTGACTCCCCCCCTTTCTTTTTTGACCCCGCCCCCTACCAGCCTCTGCTGATGACCTTCCACCACCTCCTGACACGACCTCGGCACAGAGAACCTGGTCTGATCTCAGAAGTGGCCGCAGAGGGAGGCGTGTCTGAAGTTGGCGATGTGGGCGGTGCCAGAGAGGAAAACTCTGAGTTCCTGCGACTGTGGGATGACAGCACTGAGAGAGAGGCCGGGCTCACCTTTGACGTGCCTGACCAAGGCTTCCATGGAGATGAGGCGGGGCTTGAGCTGGGGCTGTAGAGGCCACGCCCCCATACTATTGTTATGATCACTTATTAACCAGGGAATGATGCGATTACTTTTAACTACTGAAGCGTCACAGGACATGTAGCTCCACATGTTAAAGTTTGTTATCACATCTGTTTGTTTTAACTGTCCCGATCAATAAAGCTCTGAAGTTTTAATCAGCACTAAGCATGAAACCAGATCATCGCACAGTGAATTGACGCCGAGATATCAACCTCTGTTTGGATCCCTGCGGTTTAACCTGAAACAATGAGCTGAGTTTGACTGTAAATAAACATGTTCCCATATTTTGTTTTTTATGTTTGAGCCTGAACATTTATTAAACTAAACTTCACATCTTTGCCTTGTGTCACTGTTTGGTAATAAAAAGTTTTAATGTTTCATGAACTCCAGTTCTAATGCTTTTCCATTTAAATATCATCACGCTTGTTCCACTGTTGTTATTGAAATCGTTAATACAACTGTGGAGTCACAAGCAGCTGTGTGTTTGGCTGCACTGTGATTCAGACTTATTCATCTGAATCTTTCTAGTTTATTTTGAGTAATTTTGCTGATTTCAGGTCAGTTCTTATTAGTTTTAGATATTTTTTTCTGATATAAGATTTTTTTTACACAATAAAACTCAGATGACATAAAGAGAGCTGCGACATGTTTAGATATTTAGTTTATTTTCTTTGAAACTTACAGAAAAGACTGGACTGGTTTGCATCACTTTTTTTTGCCAACAAACATAATAAACATTAATGAGGGTAATGATTTCATTTTACAGGCCCTCAAAAGGAAAGAAACTTTACTGCAGCATAAAAATAAGTTAAGCAAATGCAGTTTTACTTTGTTTTAGGTTTTTTATTCCCCAGGTAGTGGTTCAGCACTGTAACAACACAGCGTCAGAAAAAGGCAGGATCAGGGCAGCTTCTACAGGAAGCACAAGTTTGTAGTTTGTCGTCCTAATAGGAGCATAGGGCTCTGATTGGTGGCTCTGAAATGCCCGATATGCAGAACTGTGAAAAGCTCATGGTGGTCTGTAGATCCCTGAGGACAGCTTCTCCTCTGGTTTTACAGCAAGTTTGTGGAGGTGGTTTCTGGTCAGTCTAATTTTCTGTGCCTACATTAAACAAATGTTTGTCGTCTTTAAATGGGAGTTTGTTTGTTTTTTAAATCTCCCATAAGGTATTATTTACAGTATTAATTTAAGAGTGTAACAGAAAGTTATTCATTTCAGAAAACAGAAAGTTGTTCATTTGTTCAGGGTTTTTTCCCCTCACAGCAGCACACTGCAACAAGCAGACCACAGAAATGTGTTTATGATGTTCTGAAAAATAGAACAAACTCATATGAAATTCCATTGCAGACATTAAAAAGGAAGAAGATCTGAAAATCTTCTACGTAAAACATGAAATGGTTCTTTATAAAGAGACTTGTGCTGATCCCGGCTCCAGGTTCTCCGCCCTGTTCTGATGTTGTTCTTGGTGTTGTTTGAAGGTGCCCTTGTGACGGAACGTTTTCCCGCAGTCCTCACACCAGTACGGTTTTTCTCCTGTATGGATTCGCATGTGACACGTCAGGCTGAACTGCCGACTGAAGGCTTTCCCACACTCATCACAGCTGTACGGTCTTTCTCCGGTATGGATACGCTGATGTTTCCTCAGGGAGCACGGGCGGGTGAACCTCTGCCCGCACTCCTCACAGCTGTATGGCTTCTCTCCAGTGTGAGTTTTGCTATGTTTTTGTAAAATACACTTCTGCTTGAAACTTTTCCCACACTTGTCGCAGCTGTAAGGCCTTTCTCCAATAATAACTCTGTGATGATTTTTAAGGGAGCATGTGTGGGAAAAAGGTTTTCCACACTCCTCACACCAGGGCGGACTCTCTCCGGTGTGGATTTGCTGGTGGACTTTCAGGGAAAATTTCAAAGCAAAACTTTTACCACACTGGTCGCAGCTGTACGGTTTCTCTGCTGTGTGCAAACGTATGCAGTGAGTGTTCAGGCTACATTTCAGAGTAAAAGTCTGACCACACTGATCACAGCTGTATGGCCTCTCCCCAGTGTGACTTCGTTTGTGCTTCCTCAGATGGGACGACTGAGTGAAAGCTGAGCCACATGTGTCACAACTGTATGGTCTCTCTCCTGTGTGAGCACGCTGGTGGCTCAAGAAACCATTTAGTTGATTGAAAGAGGACGGGCACTGAACACACCTGTATGGTTTCTTCCCGGTGTGACTTCGCTCGTGCCTCCTCAGATGAGACAACTGAGTGAAAGCTGACTCACATGTGTCACAGCTGTACGGTCTCTCTCCTGTGTGAACACGCTGGTGCGTCAAGAAAGTCTGTAGTCGAGCGAAAGTGGACGGGCACTGAACACAGCTGTACTGTTTTCCATCTGTGTGAATCTTCCGATTCTTGTTTGAGGTGTTGTCACGGTGCTGGGAGCCACGACGTCTGGGTCTCTTGTGGCCACCACGTTTCTATGACAATAGAGGAAAAAGGAGGACAATTTGGTACAACAAGGTGAATGTAATTACAGAGACAACACTAAGGTTCATAAAATGCCAGGACTGAAAAATTGAAACTTGAAAAATTAGAATATCGTGCAAAATTTCATTTATTTCAATCATTTAGCTTAAAAGGTGAACCTAATATATGATATAGATATTGCAAAGTGAGATATTTCAAGCCTTTATTTGTTATGATTTTAATGATTATGGCCTACAGCTTATCAATAAAACAAGGATTTTAAATGCAGAAATGTCAGACCTCTGAAAAGTATAATCATGCATATGTACTAAAGTACTTGGTTCGGGCCCCTTTTGCATGAATTACTGATTCAATGCGGCGTGGCATGGATGCTATCAGCCTGTGGCACTGCTGAGGTTCTGTGAAGACCAGGATGCTTCAATAGCAGCCTTCAGCTCTTCTGCATTGTTCGGGCTCATGTCTTTCATCTTTCTCTTGGCAATGCCCCAGTTCAGGTCAGGCGAGTTTGCTGGTCAATCAAGCACAGCATTCCCATGGTCATTGAACCAGGTTTTGGTACTTTTGGCAGTGTGGGCAGGTGCCAATTCCTGCTGGAAAATGAAGTCAGCATCTCCATAAAGCTAGTCTGTGGAAGGAAGCATAAAGTGCTCCAAAATGTTCTGGTAGACGGCTGCATTTACTCTGGACTTAATAAAGCACAGTGCACCTTTTTCTTTCACACCTTTCCCTCCACATAACTTTCTATTAATATGCTTTGATATAGCACTTTGGGAACACCCAACTTCTTATGCAATTACTTTTTGAGGTTTTCCCTTCTTATGGATGGGAAAACCTCAAAGGTAGCCCCCCAACAACAGGAGGGTTGAAATAATGATGGTTTTCTGCACAACTGTCAGGTCAGCAGTCTTCCCCATGATTGCGATTCCTACTAAACCAGACTAAGAGACCATTTAAAGGCTCAGGAACCCTTTGCAGGTGTTTTGGATTAATAAGCTGATTAGAGTGTGACACTTTGAGCCTAAAATATTGAACAATATTCTCATTTTCTGAGCTTTTGAATTTGGGGTTTTCATAAACTATAAGCCATAATCATCAAAATTATAACAAATAAAGGCTGGGAATATTATTTCATATTAATGAAATAATTGAACTTTTGCATGATATTCAAATTTTTCAAGTTTCACCTGAGGTGGACAGAGAGACAAGTAGGTAGGGAAGAAAAGGAGAAGAAGAAAACACAGATACTGAAACAAGGAAGAAATGTTTTCTTCTCTAGAACGTTATTTCCTTTCCTTCCTTAACACCTCATTTCCTTATCTTCTACTTCCTTTCTTCTTCTCCTCTCCTTCCTCATTGGCTTCAACCTCTCCTTAATTTCTTCTCACCCTCCTTGTTTATTTCTCTCTTAGTTATTTCCTTCGCTTCCTCTTTGTTTGGTTCTCCAAGTCCCTCCATCTTTCTATCCACCCTTCTTTCAAACTACCTTCCATCTCTACCTCCTCATTTGCTTCCCTGTTCCCTCCCTGCCTCATTTTTGTCCCTCTCTCCTTCACTGTAGAACAGGTTTAGCTAAGCGCTGAGGGAGGATAACCAGCATGATCACGCTGACCTCTGAGCTCCTCGTGCTGTCCTCAGATTCATGCTTCAGCAGACTGCAGCTCATTCTGAACTCTGCTCACATAAAATTATTAAATAAAACTGAACATAAGAGCAGCTCACTCCAGTTTGGCTCCCAGGCTGAAACTATGTTTTATTTCTGACTTTCTCTCGAGTCCAAACTCAGAGATCCTCCACTCACAAACTTTGGAACAGCCGACCACAAAGTAATTCCCAGTAGAGTATTCAAAGTTAATAAATACTGTAAGATTACAACAGAGTAGCACTATGATACATTTATTTATGGCCTCACCTACTGTGTATCCATCTGATAACAAACAGGGTGCTGTGCTCAGAACATCCTGTTCAACAATACTGTGTGTGTGTGTGTGTGTGTGTGTGTGTGTGTGTGTGTGTGTGTGTGTGTGTGTGTGTGCTGTGCTAGTACATTATGTGTGGACATCATTC
>VUQG01014478.1:0-17599 GCA_015106755.1 Etia nguti | reverse complement strand
GTTGGGGGTGGGGAGTGGTGAGCAGGGTGAGCAGAGGATGTGTGAAGTGTCTGAGGTGTCAGAGGTGGAACAGCAGCAGTGGGGGTGGGTGAGTCTGCAGCCGATGTTGAAGACTGCCTCATGGATGAATCAAATCTGTTAAAGAAATGATTCAGTTCATTTGCCCACCTCACATCCCTCCCAGGCAGAGAGTTCTGACCTTTGTGGCCCGATATGGTTCTGAGGCCTCTCCAGACCTTGCCAACGTTGTTTTGCAGAAGCTGGTTCTCCATCTTCTGCCTGTAGCTGTCCTTCCCATTCCTTATCAGTCCTCTCAGCTCTCTCTGCACCCTTTTCAGCTCCTCCGTGTCTCTGGATTTGAAGGCCCTCCTCTTCTGCTTGAGGACGGCTTTAATTTCTGGGGTAATCCACGGTTTGTTGTTGGAGAAACACCGCACAGTCCTGGTGGGTGCGGTGTTATCCACACAGAAGTTATTAGAGAATCAGTTTCTGTTATGCATCTAACAGAAGAACCATCTCATCCAGCTGTTAAAGTTTTCCTCCCCACTTACATGATCATTTCAATTATCCAAATTTACCTGTATAAGAAAACAGGTAACATTTAAACCAGGAGGTGGTAATATAGATTCCAGGTATGAACTGAGCATTGACAAGTTTCGTTTGTTGCTTAGAGGCTTTGTTTGCTCAGGTATGAGATTACATTTCCTGAATCCAACATCAAACAGGAGCCACTAGGATATGTTTTATTAATGAGCCTCCAAAGTTAAATCCACGCCCCTGTGTCCACAGGAAAAGACAGGAAATTTGTGTTTGCTGTGAATTTCCATGGCATTAGTGAACAAACACAAACAGACACAGAGTTGAGTCATTGTGGGTCAACTACAGTGTTATGTTTTATTCAAATTAAATATTAAAAAAGCAGATGTAGTAGCGGGAGCTTGCTGGGTCACTTGTCTTTTAGCACAGTGAAATCCAATTTAGAGCTACACTGCAATAACAGCAGCAGCTTTATTAACCAGAAATCCATCATTCATCATCATTTTCCAGGACAGTAGCGCAGAAATGATGGGTTTATTGATTTTATAACAACTTTGCAGTTTGCTGAAACAGCAGACAATCACAGTCAGGTTGACATCACAGTTTTATTAAAGTAAACATGTGACCGACAGCAGGCATGCAAATGCGACATGACTGAAGTGAGAGTGAAGAAGGCAATAAAACATAAAATATTTATAACCTTTGCACAGAACAGTGACAATTCTGTTAAATAGTCTTTGCATTATAACTATCCACTCAGCATCTACTATTGAACATATTTAAAGCTCCAGTAGCCAACATTTTTTATGAGTAACTGGACAAAAAGTCTATAAAAATCTTTGGCTTATTGAGAAAGAACTAGACTTCTGCTCTTAGCTGTGACAGAAATTTCAAACAGTGTTGTGAAGTGAACTTGGAGCCCAACTGCAGTTCCTTTAATAGCCACTGGAAGCTGGCTTTAAAAGTGCCAGTCCCCAAAAACTTCATAGCCATAGTCCATGTGGACCAAACTCTTGCAACGGTTGTATAAGGATTGAATGGCCTGTAGCATTTAAACTTATTTTAGGTTGATTCTTTGTTGTAATAATACTTCTTGGCAGCATTGGTGGAGTAGATTTGGCATGTTTTTCATGGACACAACCTACATACTCAACTCTGCTGCTCAACCCACAAATACACTTTCCTTGTGGCACTATTTAAGGTGAAATTAATAGGCTTTGCAACAGTGTAAGATTTATTGCATAGAAGCATTGTTACAACACAGAAATAATCAAACAAACACAATTTTAAAAAAAACTTTTTGTGGGGTTTATTAATAGGGTTACAATTAACACTAACCAATGGCTAGTTAGCTGCACGTGGGGTCTTCAGCCATCAAAGAGCCTCAGACTCATGAGCCACGCGTTTGCAACTTATGAACTAGTCGAGTAGATTATGTTAAGATGTTTTACAAAAAAATAGCAATGTAGCAGGGTCCATCTCTGATCAGTGTGGCCCTTCTGTTCAACCATCTCCAATTTGCATTTTATGGTCATAATCTGTATGTATGTATATATGTATATAACAAGACAAGTTTATAACAAGTATGTAAGATGAAGTAAGATCATTTTAAAAACATGTGAAAGACCATTACAGACAATGCCAGTTGCCTGATCCCTGCTTGCATCTAGCAGTTGTGGGTTTGAAGATATGGCGATTTCTATCACAGTACTGATCATGCCATGTGGACGCAACAACTTAACCTTGCAAGACAACTTATGTGAAATGAGCTACTAATCCCCTTTTCTGTATTTGCTTGTTTTGCTGTATTTATTTTATGTACAAAAACATTTTATTTAAGTATCGGTTTTCACATTTTTAATGCTTCTTAGCATATTTTAAACTTGACCTGAATTAGGGGTTTAAGACTTCACAGGGTAGTAGGTCTCGAATGTTAAGTAGAGCAGGTCCCAAAAATGACAGATATTCATATAGTAATACAAAATAACTTTCTTGGTTTTAATTAGAGAACCATCTGAAAAGTCCAGAATTTTGTGCTATTCTACTGATATTTTCATTTTTTGTGGTACAACTTGTCTTATTTATTCAATCTAGCACAAAAGTTGAGCAAAAATAGAATTTTGCCAACATGTTGCAGTCAACCTGAGTCCATCTACACTGATGGGTATAATTGCATACATGTTGTAATGCATGTTTTTGCAGTTGAGTACTTGACTGACTCAAGTGGTTGCCAACTAGTTGTATCTGGTTATATTCCAAATACCAAAATATGGCAGAACAAAATTCAATTTGCTGTCCTTCAGGCTAGACTCTGAATGTAATTAGTTAATGCAATTTTTTCTACTTAATGTAAATTTCTATGTGTATAGATGGAATCAGATTTGCAACAGACAGTACCATATTTGTAATTTTTGGAGATTTATCACAGTTTATTGCTGTGTTGTCTGAAAGAGATTGCATGGTCTCCAACCATGGTTTCTTCAGAGTGTGACTGTAGAATAAGGTAATGGCTCTGATCAATTACAGTGTACTGGTAATATATCTGTATTATTTAGTAGATGGTAGGTACTTGCAAACCTCAACCATCTGTCTGAGAGTGATTGCAGCCAGTCCGAAATGCACCTCAGCTGTTTGGTGACACGCTGCAATCACCTGTGCAATTTCCTTGTGATTGAAAGTGGTGTGAAAGTTATAAAAATTCAGTGCAATCATCAGACAACCATCAATTTTACCTTGTAGCAAGGTTACCATGGTTTTTTTTATTCTTGTATGACTGAGACATAATGCAGGTTTGTCATGGTGACAAGTCTAATACCTTATAGAACAACTGATCCCACTTTATTTTATATCACTCTAACAAAACATAAGAGATCATACTTTGTTTCACATTAAAACTACAAATGTACAAGTGTTCTTTCTTAGAAGTAAACACACATATATTTGGTATGTTTATGCCAAATGTAATTGAGTAATACTGAGGGACTATGACAGCAAATTACTCTTTTTGGACACCAAATCCTGATTGGTGTCCAAATAATAATCAGAAATCATGTTACATGGAGTAACATCTCCAATGTAAAAAACGCTCAAGGTGTTAATGATTCTTTGAGCTGTAGTGTAATTTAAGAAATAAATCTTGTAAGAACACAGACAGCAATGCAAGGAGTCACATCTTAAATACAGTTAAACATGTCAGTTTAAATTCCTTTTCAACCCTTTTTGCTCCTATAGAAGAAAATTGCCCATAATCATAATCATAATTCAGACAAAAATCATAAAAATGTGATATAAAAAAGAAGAAGAAAAGAAATAGATACAAAAACCCACCACTTAAATTCAAACTCAGAATGGCTCAAAATGTGGTTTACATATCAAAAAAATTCACTCACGACTTGCATAAGAAAATTTAAAAAAATAAAATAAAATATTGATTTGTTACCTAGGGCTTGATTTTTACATGATCCCAAAACTACAACACATCTACATGGACAAGACAAGACACTGTTTCTTATTGAATAATGAAGCTAGGCCATTTGGTTCATTAATAATTTATCCTACAATAGAAAATAACCTTGGGCTTAGCCTTGGCTAAAAAGATGAAAGAAGAATGTCAGCTTGATTGTGGTTTTACTGCAGCAAACACAAGGGGCAGATCCAACTAAAAATTTCTGCATTCTGCATTTTCTTTACACCAGTACCTACTGAATGTGTGTAATTACCACTCCAATTAAATTTCATCACTTCTGTGGAGCTCTGCTTTAAAGTTAAGCACCATTTTTCAACCAAAGAAAAAATTGTGAGTGCCAGGAAACGGCTCCAGACGAAACAGCATCACAGCATCCTGCTTGTTTCAATGTGAAAAATAAAAGAACATTCACAGAGGTGTCATTTCTAACAAGACACAGACACCTTCCAGATAACTGTGAAACCAGTTGTGTAATTTAAAGCTTTTCAAATGAGAAATAAGGATCAGTGTTCCTGAAAGCTTGGCTACAGGCTTTTTGCACATCCTAATGCAGCCCAATGTTATTTTGAGTGTAAAGCAACAGCCTGACAGGGATGCAGTAAAAACCTAAACCATTTCCAGCAGTGCTAGAATTTGTAAGTACATTCCTGTGCATGTCATTAATATTTGCAGTAGAAAATAAACAGGATGTACAGAAAAAAAATATATATTTTTATACCAATAAGACTCATGATGCTCATTCGAGTAGTGTAAACTAAAGCATGAATAGTGAAGGAAAGTAAAACATTAAAACAATAAACTGAACGATGTTAAAACAGCTGAAAATGAATTAGGTGATGACAGTGGTTTTCTGGGCCACTATTAACTTAAAATACATTTATTGCTGCAGGAAACCAGACTAGACCGGACTCTGACTAGAATCTTACTTTAGCAAAGCGTTCACCTTTAGCATTGTTTTATGGATAGCTTAATTAGCACTAAATAAGAGCCTATTAAAAATATCCGCTTTCTCACACAGTTATAATAAAGACATTTTTAGAGTTATATCATAATAAATTAAGCAGCAGTGCTCCCACAACAGATTTTAAATGAGGATTTATGAATGAAACGAAAGAGTGGAATCACAGGCTGCTAACAGCTAATTAAATTTAACTTAAATGAACTGCTAATGGCAGAAGAGCCTACTTCATCTCTACACAGAGGTGGTATTTGTCTCAATATGGACAGGAAAAAAATGATATAGGCTCAAAACAAGGACATTCTGTACGTGCGTGAGGTATTTCAATCAAAGCGATCCCTGAGCAAACCGCACCTATAAATTAAATCTGTTTCTTATTCCGCTGTTCATTTCCCTACACAAAGACTGGGGAACCATCCTCAGAATACCAATGGAGAGGGAGGGAAGTGATTTGTTTGCTGGTTTGGGAAAGCCTCGCTTCAAGGCTCTTTGTGAGGGATGAATTAACACACATTGTGGGCTGCCCATTGAGACACGCAGAGACAAAATACCCGGCCTTTCAGCAAGGCTGAGCCATTTATTTATTTTTCCTGCAACTTCCTTTTCCTTGTTCTCTCTCCAATACAGCCCCTCTTACCAACATTGCTCCAGTTTGTGCAAGCTGTTGTCCGGTAACAGTGGTAAGGTGGGTTATGCTTTTAGTGAGGGACTAGAATTAGCAATGCAATGACTGTACTGTACTTACAGTAGCACAGAAAACAAATAATGCATATTGAAATAATAATAATGCTTATCATCTCTCAAAAAGCAGATGAGTATGTCTTACCTTAATGAAGCTAGCCTAGCTTTATCACATTGAGCATTTATTTCCCTCCATTTGAAATACTTTCATCTTCCCAGTTTTCTAATGCATTAGCTGAGGGAAGGAGATTACTGTGCAGGGGTTTGCCCTAAATATTGCCTTCGCCCCTCTGGAGACCAACTTCCAGGAGATCTGGAAGTCTGTCAAAATGCTTACAGGGTCCCGAGGCGCTTTGACCTACTTGTTCCTCTTGCAAGGCAAACTCTAGAGACACAGAGAAACTGAAAATATTTCACAGTTGTAAAGCCATATAGTCACCGCCACCAGTACTTACACTAAAAAGAACAATATGATTTTATTCTGAGCTAGCGTGAACACAACACGCTGTACATACTCAAACCTTCCTCCCTGAACAGAAATAGCATTTTGCTTTTTTTCCCCTTTAAAAGTGCGATTAAAAACTGTTAGACGTAGATTTACTCCATTTGGATGACTTATTATTTAAAATAACTTTAAAAATGGTTTTAAAGTCCCATCAGATGATACTCTGACTGTGTTTGGCCAGCTAAAAACTGTAATCAAATATTTAAAATATTGAATCAAATATTGTAAATTCCAGAGCAGTCACTTGTGTTAGCCAGTGGCCACAGGTTGATTTTTGTATGATACTTTTCTTTTATTATAAAAGATGGTTTGACAACAAGAGACCTCACAGCTGAAAAACAAAAATAGCAATTTGGTTGTGTGCTATTAATGGAGCTAAAAACCTAAGTCAGCAAACAACTGCAGCTTTCCTTCCTTAGCTCCCGTGTATTTGCAAGACAGCAGTTTGCAAGACAAGTGAAGTTGCTCACATTTAGCGTTACTTACAAATCTCTGTGACTGGGAACAAACTTTAAAGTTCAACATTCAAAGTTTGAAATGCCACAGCTGCTGCACTGTCCAGGTTCATTTTGATGAAACTAGATGGATGATGCATCTTGTAATGGGGTGCTGCTTTAAAAAGAAAATACACAACCAAACAGAACAAAAATAACAACTACTCGTGACATTTTATTTTGGAAACTAAGCAATAGCTCTATTTAACATGTGTTGCCATAATAGATGGAAAAGACAATCATTTAGGCTCTTATAGATGTTTAAATACTTCTGGTCAGATGTGTGTATGTGAAGTGCAGCAAAGATAGCATCAGAGTGGAAATATTTCACAACGTGACTGATGGCTTTAGGAGAGTTATTCCACTTCATCGCTTCCAGATTGGACTGCGTGTCTTCCTTGAAGCAACTTTGTTTTCTTGCATTTAATAAATATAGATGACTGAGTCAACTAAAGTGCACACTGCTGTAGACTTACAACTGTCAAAACGAGCCACTGGAATTTTCATATTGTTTTTCAATTACTGATGTGTCACATGATTCACAGCCACAATCCATTATTTAGTAAAGGTTAGACTCAAGTTTAGTGGATTACCCTCAGCAGCTAAGCATTTCTTCTAAATGTCACACCTTTCAAAAAGAGGAAAAGTAGCACTTAAGGGTTCCTGAGAGGTGATCCTTCACTGTCAAAAAATGTAATTGTGTCCTGCATATTTGGAGGGTAATTTTATGCTTCTTTAAATCAGCAGCTCCTCATTGTGTGCACCTTAGATCTCGAAGACACGGAAGGCTCTTTCACTCTCATCGTCTTGTATGAAGTAGGCTGTTCATCCCTCTCTGATACATGCCAGTAGCTGTTTGTCTCAGAGAGGATGGGGGTTGGTCCTTCCCTCAAAAGCAGAGATTCTCCTTCAGTTTCATATAAATACTCTCTCACAGATGGCTTGCTTCAAGTCGTGTCTGCCTCTCTCTCACGTACACCCTCTTGCTGGAATAAGACAATTACTTACATTCATAATTACAGCAAGAAAAGAGGAAGCTGAGCAGTTGCTTTGAGGGGATAGGCAGGGGATAAAAAGGTGAATAAGAGAGGAGACAGTGACAGAGAGAGAAACGGGAGGAGAGTAGACTGGAGGGAGGGCGGGCTGATAATGCCAAATAAGCTGCCCTCTCTTCTTCCACGTCTCAGTCTGTGAGCGCTGGAGCACGCCGTGAGCTCTGGCAGTGCTCTCCCGACATGTACACCTGTAAGCTCTATTCATTCATTCAGGGATGCAGCGTTTGTGTATGAATGGCAGTGACTGCAGCAAAGAGTGTTTGAAATCCGTCTTGGTGAGATCGTTTGAGCTTGGAAGCAGAAGCAGTGCAGGAGAAGGCAACACGCAGAGAAGTGGATGCTGAGCAGCTCCGGTCTGCAATTAAGGTTTGAACCCTTTTTATTTTTTCTCCTCTGAGTCATCAGTCTTTTCAAATATGTAGGGATCAACAAACAAGACACGCTTTCTGCATGTTTAGAGGTTTTTCCACGCCGTGTCAGTGCATATTGAACTATAGACTAAAGATGTCATAGAGATAATTTTGATAAATCCTCTGGGGGTCTGTCTAGCTCAACTACAGAGAACTTTTATACTGATAAAAGTATTTTACAGGAGACTATTGAGGATCACAGGTGCATCAGATAGGAGTTAATGGGGTCATTGTTTTATACTTTTACGGATCATCAACTCTGTTTTGCTTCTGGAATAAAAAGAGTGACACAGAATGATTTGTGTCTTGTGATACAGCCTGTCATCTCTGACTGCACAGTACTGCTGATATCTAAGTCTGTTAATTAGACTTTGGAAGATATTCAAGGAGTCTTAGCTGCCAACTTGTCTGGAACAACATTTCTTTCTCAAAATACTGGCACTGATGAATATGCAGTATAACGCTTAAGCATCTTTTACTGTTTTACAATGCCTTGCGGTGTTTTAGATGTACTATTATAAAACTATATTTCCATCATCTGTGTCTTACCCACTGGCATCAACAGCACAGTAAAAGCAATAAAGAGAAATAAAGAAAACTGCACTTAAAAATGTAAATCAAACTGAAATAAATGATATCATCAGAATTAATTAACATGTTTTATTTAAGTCAGTGTTTTTAGCTTTGCTCATTTGCAGGTTTGAAACTTTTGCGACAGATTAAGATTAAGGTTAAGTTGGCTTTAATGGTTTCAAGTATCATCAATGATTCATTAAAGACGGAGCAAATTATTAGTGTGCTGATTACTACTTGAGGAAAACTCTTTGTGAAAACTTACAGATAACTTAACAGTACATTATTATCTTTATAGTTACCAGGCCAGCGGCACTTTATGCAATATGGGCGACAAACACTGAACATGACACGTACAAGAAACACAGACGGATAACCAAACCAAAGATGGCATTCGCAGGCGGGGTTATGAAATGAAACATGTCAACATAAAATATACGAAAACCCAAAGAATTTGGATTTATAATAAATCTTTTTTTAAAAACACAAAGGTGTTAATAATCGCTGTAGTGGTGACTTGAACAAATTTCCATACACGCTGAATGTGCCAAGTAATACAAGTGGACAGTGTAACATTGAGGAATGATGAATATGAAAATCAAAAGAATTGCAAGTTTTAATAAAGATTTTTATAATAACATTCAGATGTTAATCACTGCTGTATGTGTGACGATGTTCATGCAAAACTATGACTCAACCTTTTAAGTAGGAGATAGGGTGCGTGTGTACATACATACACTGCTATCATTACACTAAGATTTGTAGCTATGTTCAACAATTTACCTTGCCATTTGTGCTTCTCCTGTCCTGTCGACAAACAAATGAGTCTTGTTGAAAAATCTTCACTGAAATTAAGATTTGTCTGGAAATTCATTGGAATGACATTTCACTTCGAAATCCTCATGAACTATTTTG
The DNA here is from genome assembly GCA_015106755.1 of Etia nguti. NCBI lineage: Eukaryota > Metazoa > Chordata > Actinopteri > Cichliformes > Cichlidae > Etia > Etia nguti. The sequence continues at coordinate 8,005 of VUQG01014478.1, read as the reverse complement.
AGTTTGCATCAACTTGTGTTAGATCGGCATAAAGCAGAATTAAGGGTAGTTGTGATGGATAGGCCATTCAGAGAAAATCATTACCCTTTGAACCACTATTGGAGGCTTGCTTTTTTTTCTGCACACTCTGCTACTCTATTGATGTACATTACCAAAAAAGTGCCTTTGAGTCAGATTGTTTTTGCCCACTTGAAAGCTGGTTCAGATCAGAGGCAAATTCTCACATGAAGTAGAGGGAATAGTGCATGAGCAGATCAATACACAGAGCAGTTCCTCACCAAACCAGCACTATCATGCTATGAAGCAGGATCCCAAGTCCTCTGAAGTTTACTCTGAACTATACTCTCTCATGCCGGATACACTGTAAAAGAAGTGTAGACAATAGGAATAGTATGCTAACTGAGTGAGTGTTTTGTGCGTGATGACTATGAAGCAAGAGTGTAGATCTGTAGAATTTTGGACAATGACACCACAGTGGATTTCAAATCAAACAGTCACAAAGTGAATGTTAGAGGCTGAAGAAAAACCCTTCAGAACATCTAACCACTGAAGAACACTTTGAAGGAGACTGGCATATTATTGTGAAGGTCTACATCAAAATGGTGCATTCATGAATGAAAATAGAAATGTTTACGACAAGGTGTAAGGTGCAGCTGTTTTCACTGTTTGCCATCAGAAAGACAGTTCTGAAACACTTTATTGGACAGAAGAAATAATATAATCTGTAAAACATGGCGGAGGCAGTGTTATGGCATCAACATATACGGCTGCAAACAGAAGCATAGTGGAACTGGGTCAGAGAAGTAGATTATTTTATCAGTGGTGCATCCAAATTTATTTAGATGTGTGCTTGATGTTGTTTTACGTTTTGCTGTTTCTTCTTAGCTTTCTCATTTCCTTGATTGAGGCTTTGCCTATTCCAGGCTACCGTTTTGACATAAGGTCAATTACTTCTTCACAATTTGTTGACAGTTTTAGTTCATTTTGAAGGTTAAAAAAAAATTATTGTCTCAACTTCATCATATACTTTTCTGTATAACTAAATGCTTTTAAAATGTGGCTTCTCCATAGTTCTGGTAGAGTATGGACCCGATTTATCACTGCTGAAACTGAACCAAAGTTTGTGGGGGCAAGACTTTAAAAAGCAAACGCTGTACCTGGTTAAGATTTCTGTTATACCTTTTAAAGAAGTCTCATTGTGAAGTAATACACAGCTCTTCCATTGCTCCCTGGATGTCCATTTGTGAACATTTGTAGGTGCAAATTTGTAATTACTTACTGTAACAAAATACCAGTTTTGGCATTTTATTTTGGAGAAAAACGTTATGGGGAGTCAAATCTGGAAAGTGGTGTGAACACTGAACGTTAATTGTATTAAGAGCAAAATGTTCCACAGTTAATGTCATTTTCACTAGATATTTTTCCTCAGAAGCTTTAAGGATGTTACAGGACAACTTATTGTTGACAGCTGGATGACAGCATGAGCCTGGGGTACAGATTTCTGTGAGTGACTGTGTGATTGTCAAAAAAACACTTTTTTGTTTTTGTTTTTTCTTTTGGAAATTGCAGGCTGTGCCCTAAAAACCTTCTCCTTGGTCCTTGAGTTGTAGCTGGCCAGCTTTCTGGAAGTGGCTGGTTATTTTAGTTAGGTTGCTAAAGTACCCGATTTTCTTGATACATCAAATATATCATCCTTAAAACGGTCAACCTACAAGAATAACTTTGTGTTATGGAAAGAAAAAAGAAACAAAACTTGAAGGTATTTGAAATTTTAGTACATTCTTGTAAAAAAAACATTTCCATTGGTGTTATGATGGGGAGAAGGAGCTGAGTTTGAATATTGTGACTACAAATTGCAACCACCAATTGCATACCTAGTGCTGGGGATAGAGTATGGTTCAGGTCCAAGTAACATACTGACATGCGAGATAGCCCTCACTTCCTCCAGAACAAATGCAGTGCCAACCAAACCTACAAACCTGACTGATTATGTAAGCAGCAGCCAAAAAGCTTTGTAATTCAATTCAATGGATTTTATGTTAGACTAGGAGGATACAAGAAAAATGCATTTCTTTTGTATTACATTCAAATTTGTGCAGCATTCTCCACTTGTACTGAAACTAAAGTGTTCAGCCTGACTGTGACTCAGTCTCACCAAATGCCAAGAAGATACAGAACGTCATACTGCTGATTCATGATGAGCTAACGAGGTTGACACATGTTGAGACAGAAAATGGGCCTTTTCCTGAACGTGAGCAAATGCTGTCTTACTATGGCTGACTTTTTCTTTTCTTATTTTATTTTTACACGCTCTTTGTTGGATGATTTTATAATATGAATATTGGAGACAGGGAGAGCTCTGATTGTGAGGTCTTATTGTAAAACTGCACCCACTTTACCTGCTAAATAGAAACAATGCAATATTTTAATCTAGGCTGTACAAATGGTATTGCAGTTTCTGATACATTATAGGACATGCTAGTGCTATTTGGCTAGTATTTTTAACGTTCACAAGATGGATCACTAAAACAGAAAGCACAATATTTGGCACATTTTGTTATTGAGAACTGCTGATTGGCTCATGATTGGTTGTGTCTTTGCACATACTCTGACTGATGATTCCAATTAAAAGTGTTGAAACCGAGCAACAGCATGTATATTTTCACACATCCAAATTAAACGTAGGCATAACATACTGTAACAGTATGATGTGTTTGCCAAGTCTTCTTTGAGTTTATTTGAAACACGCTGCAGTTTCCACCCCCTATAACTCCACTCGCCCCTTTTCTGTAAGTCATATTTGATGAAATGTAACATCTCTGAAGTAATGTTGATTCACAGGAACAGAACAGAATTACACAAAACTACAAAACTAAATGTGTGTATCGTATGCTCATAGGGGATCACATGATCATTGGGTCTCCAGTGCTCAAGGGTCTTTAGCGTGACTTGTTATTTTTACATTGTAGTTTTGCTACATTTACAAAATAATTTATTACCCAGCCCACCTCGCCCATCTTGTTCTTTTTTTTTTCCACTCACGCATATTTAAAAAAAATTAATGAATTATGATTAGACCAGTTGTTATTCATTATGTTAGCATGATAAAGTGTTATTTGGCAGTTTCTTCAAAGTGTTATTGCCCCTAAATACCAAGCTGCTAGCATTCCTGCTCTGAGGTCACATAACATTATCAATCAACTAAATTTTCCCACACTCAAAAAAGATGCAGTGTCCTCTGATACTTATACATGATTAAACATGAAACAAACGATAAACAGATGCTGCAGTTTATCAGCTGCTTTGTGATACTGTGTAGTGCTGTAATAGCGCTGCATTAAAATGATTCTGCTTCTCCAAGAAAAACATTGCAGCAGTGTGTCTGTTTGCCAAGCACATCCTCCACATCCAGTTAAAGCTGAACTTGAAGGAGCCGGGGACTGAATGGGATAAACCCCCTCCTTCAGTATCGGTGAACTGGAGCAGCAGTGTGTCCTTTTTCCACTAAATGAGCCATTCTGGCATCTGAGATCGGTCTACTTAAAAGTTATTGCACTACTTTTAAAGTCCCCCCCTCCCCCGAAACAATCTCAATAACCGGGAAACTAGTAAACAAGTTAATGTATGCATATTGTGTATCTATGTGTTTTTGTAATCAGGATGAGTGGCATGGATAAAGTGGCTGTATATAATGGAAACTGCTGTGGCTGTGTGTTCATTTAGTCAAGGCCATGCATATATTTCCTTCTTGATTGTAGGCTGATTGTATATGTGCTTCTGATTGTTTTGAGACTATTTTTACTGCCACTGAAAGATAAAATTGCCTCTGTGTGTGGGTATCGGGGGTGGGGACAAACTTCCATTCAGTGAAATGTGAGTGAATGCTAATTTATTTAAATTTAACAAGAGGGTTGTACACACATGAATAATACATGTGGGGTTTTTTTCCTATAGTTTGACTTTTCCAGTTGTTTTAAATCTGTCCTTCATGTTGATCAAACCACTCTTTTTTTTAAACGTCGGGTCAGCACTGTTTTTTTTAATTCATCAAAATCTGCACTGATCTCCTGTTAGTGAATATTACCAGTTATCTTTCAGATGTAGAGACAAGCATGTTCTGATGTCACTTCACTGCAACTCACTAGCTGCTAAATTAGCGTAAACTGCTTGCAGAGACTTGTTTTTTCTCCCTTTGATCATAAGAATAATTGGATTATCTCATGACATGCACAGCAGAATATTACAATTCATGTATACACTATGAGTTTTGATGGAACTGATTGTCATTTGCCTCTGGCTACTGATTTGATTTCCGTTATAAGAATGGCCACATAAGTAGCTTAAAATAATTACTACTTCATTAAGGCCATATTAAGTGAATTTATACGCCGGTAAGACATGAATTTTGATGAATCTTGATTGCCTCGGGGAAAAGAAGCAGATACATTTTTACTGCATCAACAAGTATGCAAGTATGCAAAATAGCAAACAAATGGGAATATTAACAGAAGGACTCCAACTAGAGGCTGTAATCGGATTATGGTGTGCCCAAAACCAAAGTGAATGAGACAGTAGGTGTAGACAGTGCCAGTGGTGATTTTGTGGGTGCATATTATGCTGACAACAGTTGCCAATTTTAAACATATTTCAAACATACAAACTCTTTAAATTACATCAAGGTCTTGTTGCTATTTGACAGTGTAACACTTTCCACTCCTCATCTTCTTATTGTTAATGTCAGTGGGGTGGCCACATGCTTTTCCCAGGCAGCACAAGAAGGTTGTTCAGCATTCTCTATAGAGAGGAAATGAAAACAGACAACAATCTAAATCCACATTTCATTTCAGATGACTGTATAAATCTCTGAACTACTGGATTTTATTAAGAGTGTATGTTGAAGGGGCCACATTATGCGATGATGAGAGAACATACTACAAAAAGGTATCGTATACTAGCTCGTTCTCCCCTGTGCTCTCAGTTCATTTCAAGCCTGAGGTGTGACAACTGCTTTGGCATCTTATTTTTGGCACATATGATTTTAAATGGCAATTATATTATTACAATGCTTTGTGGTTTTTTCACACAAAATGTAGATGTAGAATGGCATATGGCATGTGTACAATTTGCCTTGATATGTAGGACTTTAGTGGCCAAAAAATACTTGATTGCCAAGTAGAGTTGGAGTTTTTGGCTTGCTGTTTATATCAGGTTCCAAAGGCTGATAGCTGGCAGTACATTACTCTATGAGGAGGCTGGTAGTATGCATGATTAGATACAGTAGCAGTGGCATGTTTCCTTGTCAAATGGTGGGCAGAAAATGAATACTAAGTGCCGCCAAGGCTTCTAATCTCTAATGCTAAAGTGAGATAGAGCCAGCTACAGTTTCAGGCTAATGCTTCTTAACTGTTCTTTAGAATTTAGCTAAAATTTCACGCTATTGTTCATCTACACATTACACCTACAGGAGCTGCTCGTCCGTGAAAACTCATGCCAAGAAGTTCTCAGTCCACAGCTTTTGTGCTGATGTTAACACCACAGGAGGTTTGGAGCTCTGCAATCATTGAGTCAGCACAGTGTTGGTGGCAACTCAGCACAGTGACCCTGCTCTGTAACTATGTGGTCTGCCACTGAGTTTCTGTGGTTCCTAAATGCTTCCACTTTGCAATGACACTACTTAAAGCTGATTGTGGAATAACCAGGAAGGAAGAAATGTCCCAAACAGACTAGTTGCAACGGTAGTATCCTACTATAGTACCACTCTCAGTGAGTTTTAGAATGTGCTCTTTCACAAATGTTGTAAACACTTTATTTATTAGTGTCACAGTGTATATTGTTTAGTCTGTATTTTCTTATAGCAATCTCAATATGATTATGAGCTGTGATATACATAGCTGGTGCTCATCAGTTACCAACTACAGGGTGTATGGTTCCAAAGTTGATGTTTTTCTAATTAAACTAATAAGATGATGCTTGTTGCAAACACAAACTGTGCTGAAAGTGGGAACATTTTGCCTGTCTGAGCTGTGAAATGTACTGTTGGCACAGCACTATCTGGTACTCATTAACACTTTCACTGAAATGTTAGACTTCGCATCGTCTGTACTTGTAAACATCTTCACAGTAGAAAGCTGTAATTACATACACCCACATATGAAATTATTAAACTCTCACTTGCTACACTTTTTTAAATAACTAATATATCCTAAAGAAAATATTCTTTTAAAACTATTTCTCAGGTTTTAGATATCTCAGGGTTATCTGATTTATTTTTTTCCCCTCCAAACCCAAAGTTTCCACTTCCTGATGTGAAATTCACTTTAGTAATTCTATTTACCTGTCACTGCTGTCACCACAATGACCGCTGATAACAAATTAAACCAGGATGTGCTCTAAAGCGTCTTACTGACAAGTGAGGACAGGTTGGCAATACGAGTTGTTCATCTGTAGAAAGTTTGTGTATGTGGAGTTCAATGTTAACTGCAGCGTGCTTCATCTTTGAGGTATAATCAGAATGAAGTCAGTGCAATGTAGATTCACCAGATCAGGATTTCAGGATGGTAAACTTTTCATAAGTCCTGAGTTGTCTTGTGATTTGAACAGTAATCTTTATAATGGTTGCAATTGTTCATTATCACTTGACTTAATACAGTCGCCATTTAACTGCCCATTCATCAGCCACATACAGCTGCAATCAAAAGCATATTATTGTATAGTGACTTTAAAAAGCAACAGTTGTGTGCACAAGTTGGAAGTCATTAAAGATGTAAGCTCTACAGTCATTTCAATCTGAAAAAAAAAAAACAGTTCAAAGAAATCATTAAAAGACTCTGCACCTTGGTTTCTGACTCCAGCTACTGGTTGCATTCCCATGCCATACTCATCCATCCTATGTTGTTGTTTTTAATTAAGTGAAATTACTTTCTATACATCAACATGTAAGCATTTTTATTTTAAGCATTAGCTTCCCAATATTAGCATTTAAATTATATTATCAAGTCTGGCCCATTGCATTGCTTTAGAAGTATAAAAATTCCACTGTCCATCCAAGTCTTCCAAGTGCTTATTATTGTCTCTTCAAGAAAATGCACTGCCATCCTTGGTAAGATGAAGACAGCATTTCTACAGAGGAATTAAATGCATTTACATTTTAAAAAATATTTCTAGTTCTTGACAAAAAATAATATAGTTGCTTAGTTCCAAAACTCAAATCCATACTGTGACGGAGGTGTTGTCCCTGGCTCAGCTGCAGGGGAGGTGAGATGTAATGAGCTCAAGGGGGTGGTGCCAGGGAGGCAGGTGAGAGCAGCTGGTGGCGTTTGGACTGATGACGGTGTTTTTCCCCTTTTAGTGAGGCGAGAGACGAGAGGGGAGAGAGGAAAAGCTGAGACCAGCGCTGACCAGACTGTGGGTCGTTGTATAAACACCAAAATATACTTGACATCTGTGAGCACAACCATTGTGTGTGTGGAGTGCATTCTACACATACCTAAAACTGTAGCATGAATGGAGTCGTTTTAGTCTGTTTACCAGAAAATGAAATTCAAACTTTCTGCATAAGCGTAACAAAAATGTTTTACTAGAAAATTATAACATTCCGGATTTCCTGACTTTTGTTCTAGTGCTGTAATTGGCTCATGATGTGGATTACTGTTTTGGTAAATTTACAAAAAATTTAAAAAATGTAAAAATTATTAAAAAGTTTAGATTCAGTCATACAATCATTCATAATAAGGCTTCTGAAGCAGAAAGCCAAAAATGAATACCCCCTCCAGCATCCTGCAACAATGAAGCTAGTTTTGTACTTTCATGAGTTATTTACAAGTTTCTGACCACTTATAAAATGTGTTCAATGTGCTGCCCATTGTGTTGGATTGTCAATGCAACCCTCTTCTCCCACTCTTCACACACTGGTAGCAACACCGCAGGAGAAATGCCAGCACAGGCATCCAGTATCCGTAGTTTCAGGTGCTGCACATCTCGTATCTTCACACCATAGACAATTGCC
>VUQG01014474.1:0-29851 GCA_015106755.1 Etia nguti | reverse complement strand
ATGGGCCTCTTGGCTGCATTTCTGATCAGCGCTCTCCTTGTTCGGCCTGTGAGTTTAGGTGGACGGCCTTGTCTTGGTAGGTTTACAGTTGTGCCATACTCCTTCCATTTCTGAATGATCGCTTGAACAGTGCTCCGTGGGATGTTCAAGGCTTGGGAAATCTTTTTGTAGCCTAAGCCTGCTTTAAATTTCTCAATAACTTTATCCCTGACCTGTCTGGTGTGTTCTTTGGACTTCATGGTGTTGTTGCTCCCAATATTCTCTTAGACAACCTCTGAGGCCGTCACAGAGCAGCTGTATTTGTACTGACATTAGATTACACACAGGTGCACTCTATTTAGTCTATTTAGTCTTTTTAGCACTCATCAGGCAATGTCTATGGGCAACTGACTGCACTCAGACCAAAGGGGGCTGAATAATTACGCACACCCCACTTTGCAGTTATTTATTTGTAAAAAATGTTTGGAATCATGTATGATTTTCGTTCCACTTCTCACGTGTACACCACTTTGTATTGGTCTTTCACGTGGAATTCCAATAAAATTGATTCATGTTTGTGGCTGTAATGTGACAAAATGTGGGAAAGTTCAAGGGGGCCGAATACTTTTGCAAGCCACTGTATATATATACATATATATATATGTATATATATATGTAGCTTCACGTTTGCATTCTATTTCTATTTATTATTAATGCATTCAATTTGCATGCTTATGTTTCTCTTTCAGTACAAAGAATCACTGTCTGTAAATTCTGTTTGATCTATACTGAGCAGAATCCTTACATAACTAAATATAGAACTGTTAATAGTGCACAAAAGGAGAAAAATTCAATAAAACTTACAGCTAACTGCTTTCTCTGTAGATCAAGAGCTCCTCGCTGTCTCAAAGGACAGAAAGGAAGATGATGATCAGCGTGAAATGGCTCTCCCACCATCTGCCTTCAACTGCATTCTTTATGGCCTTCCCAACTTAATTGTCATGTGATAATCTGGATATCCTTAACTGAAGCTTCTTTGTTTAAGAAAAAGATTCTTGATTCTTTACTCACATAGACATTTTTGGTCTCAGTAGTGATTTTACCACTCATGGTAGTGCCCAACTGTATAAAATAAAAACAAACAAAAAATAAAAGCTTTTAGTGCTTGTGGAGTTGATACCTTCCAGTGATTTATCCTCTTTATGATTCATGACTGTACCTGTGGAACCACAGAAATAAAGTAAATTTGGAAGTTGTCCATATTTAGGTAAAAATGGCAAGTTTGCTGCAGGCTGATAGCAGCTGTCCTCTTTTTCTAGCAGAGGTACCGGCAGTGTGCAGGTGGGTGTTACAGGTTTTACTGTGCCACATTTAGTTTAAAGCTTTAGTATATTTTTTGCAGCAGTTGCAAACTACCAAAGTATCATTAATATATTTGCCTCATCTTTGCATTGGCATACAGAACCTGCATATTAATGTGAGATTGGGTGGTGTAGTGGCTAACATTGTTAAATCATAACAAGAAGGTCCTGGGTTCAAATGTACCGGCTGTTCTCTCCAGGTGCTGCGGCTTCCTCTCACGGTCCAAAGGCATGCATATGAGGTTTAATTGGTGATTTTAAATTGTGAATGATTGTCTTTCGCTATGTGTTGGCCCTGCAGTAAACTGGTGAACTGTCCAGGGTATAGTCTGCCTTTCACCCTGTGAGAGCTGGGATAAGCTCCAGCACCCCTGCAAACCTAAATGGATGAGTGATTAAGAAAATAAATGGGTAGATGAATGTGAAAACAGAGCCTGGTTTAGTCTTGACTAGTTAAGTAGCTTCACTACAGTTCTGTTATTGCTTTCTCTCAGAATCTCACTTATACAGTATAACCAGTCGATGCTGATTTAGTCTCTTCTACACGGCATTTACCAGAGTTCTTTTGTTTTCCCTTGTCAGACTGTTAGTTTATTTGATTTTGACAGAAGCACAAAGTGAAGCTTAAAATAATTGTAAATGCGTACACTCATTTTAATTGAAAGAATGTCTTTATCAGACATTCCAGTACTCTAAATGTTAGTTTAATAAATGTCCTAATTGGTCAATTTAAGCCTTAAGAAAAAAAATATTCTCAATGTAAGAACTGTATACCCAGAGGTTTTAATGAGCCTCTGGGTATACTCTTTTTTTTTTTGTAACTGACTGAGCTTCAGCTCAGCCAAAGCTAAAATTAGGAAAGAGAAAAGAAGTCTTAGCTTTCTCTTCATATACAGATTTTGCTACTCCCTTGCCGAAGTTTTCGTACAACAGAGAATTTCTGCCAAGAAATAGTCGTTTATAACGCTGTATGTGTGACTGTTTTTGTATGAATTCAATAGAGGAGAGAACTTAATCAGTCGAGTTAGCCTTGTGCTGATAATGCACAAGTGGATTGTTTTGCGGCAGAGCTAGGCTAGCTGGTTTTCCCTGTTTTCTGTCTAAGCTAGCCAACTGCTAGTGCTTTTCACTAGCAGTACTCATTTAAGATTTTCAGACAATTAAATATCTAGGCTGGGACACAGCTTTTGTGTTTGACTTTAGTGGAAATATCTCTGTTCTCTTGGTATTTCTGTGAGTGAATGATTTCTTTTTACTTTGTATACATAACTGTTTCTCCCTCCCCCTCTCTGTTGTTTATCGATCATGAGCAAAGTCCTCAACTGTGCAAAAAACTGAGGAGTACAGCTTTCTTCCATAGACACTGAAAAAGAAAAGTGTGACGGGCCCAAGTGTTATCTCACTGCCTTGTCAGATGAAAAATTTATGTAGATGTGGCCAGTCTCTGACACTTTGCCCTTAGCAGCATTCAGACTGATTTAGCTGATTTGTGTCAAGCCCAAATGTTGCTTCATGATGTCCTCAATCATATATCGATGACAAGATTAGAGCTTTTCTTCTGTGAAGACACAGCAGGATTTTAGTGCTGTGTGAGTTGTGATAAACACAATACTGTTAGAACAAAATGTTGATTTTTACATAACATTTAAGAAATTATTGTTTCAGATCATGTTTTGCCAAAGTCTAGACAGCGTGTTCTTTTGCTGATTACATTCAGAGTAATTTGCCAGGATGAGACTTTTCTTCATTCTCACATTCTGATAAATAACTACTGCTTTCTGTCTGTCACTGCTGCCTTTTTTTCACTCTTCACCCCTCTGGGCAGCCAACAGATGTCTCCCTCAGTGCACATGTGCATATACACACAGGCATTAACATGTAAATCTCTAAGAGCTTTAAGAAGACAGCTTTACACTCATTTCTAACCCAGTTAAGCATTATGAATATACACACACACCAGCCAGAAGATTATTTTCTCCTGTCTGTTGTTTGACCTTTATGTGCTGTATATATGTAACTAGGTCAGACAGAGGTCTTCACTGGGCAGCAGATTTGTAACACAACAGAGGGAGGCGAGATACAAGGAAGGGAAGAACGCACTGCTGTAAGTACTGCTGCATTACTAATTGTAATAGGAGCAGTGTGTCTACTGCCCTGTGAGTCTCTGCTAGGGTGAAAACTGGCATTGGATCAGGGTTGATGAAAGAAGAAGTTTGGTTTTCCTGAGTATGTAAGAGGAGGCAGCAGATTTACATTTACTTGTGTTGTAATGTGTCTTGTTTGGCACTTTGTTTTGTCCTGCCGTGTAATGTGTATTGGAGGACCTTATATTGTAAATTTATGTCTTTCAAAAAAATGTCCAGTCAAAATTGGACCAACTAGACTGCAGTCAGGTTGGAGGCCCATACTTAAATAAAGCTTGAATTGTAATTAAGCTTTTGTAATTTACAGATTTTGTGTTTGTGTTTAACAAATTAGTCATCATCGGTTGTCGACTGTAGATTGAACAGCAAGAATAGCAGTTTAAACCTTGATCTGAAGTAAAGGGTTCTGAATATTTTATGAAATATGTCCTGCTTAAATACAAAGGCCCTTTAATGGCCTTCACCTCTCCATAGAGAGACTAAACTCAGTCAAACAGCAGTTGCATTTCTTGATTTATCAAAAGCAATTACATCAAAGAAAAACATAATTATTTAGATAAACTGCTGCATTTACCCTTTTATACTGAAAAAGTAGCTCCCAAATACAGTCAGAAAACTTATATATGTTTGTACTGAATTTTGAACTACAGCTGTACTTAAAATGTGTAAATAGCCTTTCTGACATTAATGAATGCATTTTAGTCTTAAATTAATGTTTCAGACAGCAGGGAGAGTTTTATATTTTGCAGCACTTGGTTTTGGAGAAACTATCACACGATATTATGTCCTGTTTTACCAAAGACATGAAATTATGCTAAATGATTTTATATATAATTTCTTGAAATTGAAAATTATAAGTACATCCTGGAGCTGCTGGGATTGTTATATAACCATGTATAACCATTATATGCATTAAACACTGTTCTCACTGCTGTTACATAAAAAAAACCCTCATATCTGCCATCTATAATAATAACTGTCAGTATGTTTCTAAATTAACATTTAGAACACAACGTGCTTATGAAATGATTTTTATGTTTTTATCAACTCTTGACGCAACACTTAGCCCGTCAACAATGTCAAATCTGTATCTCTTTATGATAGGCACTGTAATGCTTTTAGTTAAATGCCAACATTATAATGTTTACCATGTGCATCTTGGTTTAGCATATTTATTATGTGCAGTTTAGCACAAAATAGACCGAACAGCTTCGATGAGCGGGAGTAGCACAAGCTTTGCAGGTTAATTGGAGAATAACATATAAACCAGCAGGTGAGGTTTGATGAAGGCTGCTGTAAATGCATAAGAATGATCCCCTAAGGACTATTATTGTGTGTTCCAGCCTTACATCAAATAAGCCATCCCTATAGCCAGAGTAATAGTCCAGCTGAAAAACTGTATATATGCACCATTTAATTCCTTCAAAAGTTTTCTAAAAATAAGTGAGAGCAAGGAGTGAACTGCTCCCTCCCAGGTTCTTGCTACACCATATGTGAGGAAGGCGGACAGATGAGGAGAAAAGATGTGCACGTGTTTGTTTAACCATGGGCTAATAGTGGAAAGATGTTCCGTGTCTGGCAGTTGGTACAAGGTCATGGACAGAGAGTAAAACAGCATCCACTTATCGTCATGTAAGCTTGAACTGCCAATGGTTGCGGTCATTCCTGCATCATTTATGTTTCTTTTCATCTTTTTTGGCGCTTCAGTCAGACTGCATCTGTAGATTGGTTATTTTGAGTTACAGTACATCTCACAATTTTGAGCTGACTGAGACTCAGAAATACTGTAGCACTTTATCTTGCATCCACTTCAGAAATCCAACGTTTTTCCCTGTCACATTTGTAATGCATACCAATTTGTCCCACTTCAGCCCCACCCCACCCGAGCAGTAAACTAATCACTCCCTGCTCCAGTCTTTCATTGTCCCATGTGCAAAGATGAGTAACTGGGCTGCGTCATGGACATCACAGCTCCAGTCATCTTGTGACAGTTCACCTGGAGAGGGAAACTTTTTCAACTGCGTTCATTTTTTCAGGGTATGTTAGCGCGCCAAATACTCTTTAAAATCTCATCAGAGAATGAGATGTCGGTTACTGCTCTGTATCAGTCAAGTTCTGCGCATTTATCTGCATGTTTAGTCTAGTAATGGTGATTCAAACTGAACACAGAAGTCTGCTCTCTACAAATAAATGCAGCTTTAACTCTGACTTAAGTAAATAAACACTTATGTACAAGTCCATATCCTGATCAAAACTCACATTTGTCTGTCTTTTTTTCTTAGTGTAAGCTAACATCTTTTGAAGTTAGCAGACTCACATCACTTGTAAATACCATTACCAACACATTAAAAGAGTAGCTGCATTTGCTTGCAGACGCATAGATGTAAAAAAAAGCAAAAAACGCAGTCACCTTCAAAATAAAGGCAACAAAATTGTATTGTGATTCGACACAGAAGTGCAAAAAGACAGTAAGACATTCTCTGGGAAGTTTATCAAAAAGTGCTTGGTGGCTGAAATGAGACAAACTGCATGATGTAAATTCATGTTTGAATCTGTATTTCATTAATGGCCTTTGGCATAGCCAAAGAGTGGATGTGGAAGGAGGCATACAGTGCTCAGGTCTAGAATAAAATGTGTGATAACCATAAAACTCTAACACAGTCTTATGGACTGAAAGGTCAAAACTAACTTCAGAAAGCTGAATCACTGGTAGTTTGGGGTTTTAAACCATATAGTTATAGCTTTCCAAATAACAAAACAGATTCGGTGGCCCTGCCTCAGGAACCTGTGAAGTTGAGCACTAAGGTTTCTTGCCTGCTGACTCAGAGTAAGCCTTAGAGAATTTAATATTGAGGCCAGTTCCTCTCTATGATCCTTGGAACACATAAGTAAAAGTTTTTGTTTCATCCTGGCTTTGAAGTTTTCTGATGTCCAGGCACTCTTTATCTAAAATCCATCCAGAACAAGAGACTGCAGATTTGTTGCCATTTCAACGGGGAGGGAAAACGCAGCCGGTAATCCGGCAACATTTAATTACCAATAATCCCCCACTACATTTGATTTACATTTGATTTGATTCTCCATAGAAATAATCATATTATCCTGTCTAAAAAAAAAAAAAAGAAAAATGTGATTAGATGTTGTAATCATATCAAGAAAGCCAGGACTGAAGCTTGCTCACCGAGCACTCGTGTTCTCTCTGAGTTTCACCAGTTTAATGTTGAGATGTGGTGCACAGTAGGTCTAGTTTCAGATGTGGCTGAATAAGCTCTTCTTCTTTATGTGTGAGATTACATTTCAAGGACATTGCTGTACTACGGATTCAATAACAGCTTGGCATCTGAAGAGGGGGTGAGTAGAAGGTTACGTGATGAGCCTCATATCGCGCCTCAGAAAGTACAGATCCACAGGGACTTGATGAAATGCAAGTGCGATGGAAAGAGAAAGCCAAATTTAAGTAGAAAATGATAATAGTATAGATAATTTACCTGTTATGCATACTGTAGAGAATATGCATTATAATTGTGATTGATTTTATTATCAGGTGTCAAGTAAGGCTGTAATTAAAAGCTCATGTTTCCAGTAACTAAAGTAATAAAGTAGAATATGATGACAGTATTTAAATAATTCAGATTTGCGGATGGGGAAAAAAAGAGAGCACGCCCTGGCAGCAGTGACAGTTTTCTATTCTGTGACATTTTCTCGGATTATCTTCACCTTGAATGAGTAGAACTGCTGAGGCAGTATTCCATATTGCTAGATAAGCATGGAAATTCACATCTTTACTCAAAACAAAATTAGATGCAAGAGTCAGGTGTAAAATGCAAAAAAAAAACCACACACTGCAATTTTAAGCTGTTTTTTAAATTCCTTTTTTGAGATTTTTTTGTTTGTTTGCTTAAAAATGTATATCCTCATTTTGAGTTTGATGCCAGCAAGACAAGCAGGATGTCAGGGACATGACATGCTGCGGTGTAACATCTCATTTGGTCTTTTTACCTCAGTTGGGGTCAAAAGTTCTGTTCTTTTTTATTCTTATTCCTATTTTTATTCTTTTTTTATATAGGATTTATGTCATTCAGCACCTTGAGGCATGTGTTTTTTGGAATTTTTTTTAATGATCCACTGAATATTTCCAGTGGCTGACAAGTATAAACGTTAAGGCAGACCAATGTATCATTTGACTCATACGGAGCCACGCTGGAATACATGCAGGATGTGGTTTGGCAGAAATAAGAATGAAATATGTTTACTCTTTATCCTGCTGCTGTAACACAATCATTTCCCAGATCCCCATGTGGGACCACTGAAGTACCTACCTATTTACTTACTTAATTACTTTTACTTTCTTACTGATATTTTACTGATTTTCAACGCCAAACAACAGTTGCCTCAAGGCGCTTTATGTTGTAAGGTGAAGACCCTACAATAATACAAAGAAAACAAAGAAAACCCCAACAATCATATGGCGGCCATCTGCTGCAACCAGTTGAGGTGAGGAGAGGAAGACAGGACAAAAGACAAAAGCCAGAGATGAATAATAAGTAATAATTCAATGCAGAGAGGTGTGTAAACACATAGTGAGTGAGAAAGGCGACTAAAGAAGAAACACTCAGTACATCATGGAAATCCTCCAGCAGCCCAAACCTATTGCAGCGTAACTAAGGGAGGATTCAGGGTCACCTGATCCAGCCCTAACTATATGCTTTAGCAAACTGCTGGCTTTTGAGATAGGGTACTGAAAAGCCTGATGGCTCCTTCCTCTTTAGTTTTGTATGATTTCTAGAAATATTATCAGGTTTTGACAGACCACAGGATAGTTCTACGTTTGAATATTTTTATTAGCGCATTAGACTTTTAACAAATTACACCGTTTTGTTTGTGAAATGACCCTCACCCCATGCAGCCTTGTAGTGGATCTTTCAGTATCCTTGCATGTAGAGATTTCTCAATCTTTTAGTGATGTTTTTGTTCTTTGCAAAAGGTTGAGTTGGTAAATAGTTCAGTATTTTTTTTGGTTAATCCCTACACAGTCAGTTACTGACTTGTTGTAAATTAAATTAATTAGATGTGGGATGTTCCACCAGGTGCTTTTCTTTAGCGTTACACCATTTTTCCAGTCTTTTATTGCTCCTGCCATGCAGAGCAGACCTGACTGTCTTTGACCTTTTGTCTGCTGTCTGCTATAACAGATCTGAGATATATTAGCTGTTTTCAGAGGAAAGACAGGGGGAGCAGTAAAGGTTGGATGCTAAAGATAAGAAAAATGTATATACTTACTGAAATGGTCGCATTCTATCGCTCTTTCTGTCCATCTTTCTCACATTAGTATACTTTGTCCCACTTTGATCTCATCTTTTTCTTCCCTTTTCCAGTTTTTTAACTGTCCTTATTAAACACAGTTTTTGGTTGGGTCTTTTTACACTATCATTTTGGATATAATAAAAGTTAATTAAATACTTGCAGAATTTTGTTTATAATTTGTCACAGCATAATAATAAAACTCATTTTACAAGAGTGTTTTCTTTGTGACCCTCCGAACTACAACCTTGGATGTGACATTCCTGACGTGGATATATCATGAACGTACTGCCTTCAACCTACCTCTATACTGACAACAGGGTGAGTTAACAGTTGGATAATTGAACTGTTTAGCTGACTACTACAAAAAATTAATGAAAAGGAAATTTAAAAAAAAAAACTTTTAAAAGAATTTATATACGAAACCGTTTTTTGTTTGTCTTTTTTTAATCGTTGACATAAACAGCAAAGCACATCCTGGAGCTGTTGGGATTAGACCGCTGAATACATTAAAGGTCATTTAAGATGTCATTTTAAGGCTCCAACTGTCCTCTAGATATCTTGAATATCTCTACTTTTTTTTTTTGGTGCAGACATATTTGTTGACATTTCCGTTGACAGGCCTGTCTGATAACTAATCAACAACTGCTGCTCCATATCTGAGCCAATCACCAGCGTAGTTCTAAAAATAATAAAGTAAATTAACTTCAGTGAGCAAGTCGATCTAGGGACAATGTGACTAATGCTCTGCGCTGTCTTACTCAACATTCAAGGAAACAACTGATAGCCTTCTTTGATACTTTCAAGGCTGTCAGAGCCCAGTTTGAGCTCAAGGTTACATAAGCAACAGTCTCCAAACAACAAAAAGGAGTTCCACTCCTCACCATAGGTAGTTTAATCATTAATGTGCTGTGTCATGGAGATCGTCCTATATTTACAGAGTCCCTTGTTTACAATATTGGTGTGGCATGTGACAGTAACGTAACCAAAGGTGCCATATTCTTGCCAATCTCATTTGTTTCCATCTCTATGTATTGAAAAATAAGTTATGTACTCATTAAAATGGCATGGTTTATTTTTAAATAGGTTAGGGTTACAACATTAGTCATAAACATTCAAGCTCCATTCCTAAAATTGTGTTCAAAGAGAATCATGCAAAAGGGATCTGAACCCTTTTATAAAATGTTTAGCATTGTGGCTTACGAGCTAGTTGCAGATTGTGATAAAACAGCATCCCATTTAATATTAACAAAGGAGAGTGGGGTGTTTGTTATGGCAGAAGCCTGTTTTTTTTACCACCGCTAAAACAGTTTACAATCAGCAAATCTCTGAATTCCATGTGATATCCCCACGATAATATCCAGATTCATAAAGAAGACCTTCTTTTTTACTTTTATATAAAACAGCATATATTTGCACATTATAGGCATGGCAGTAATTTAAAACACACAAACAAAGAAACGCTGCCCTAGAAATTGAGAAATTGGCTTAGTTAAGGGAGTCCCCCACCACCCAGAACCCCTTTTATTTTGCGGGGTGGCACCCAGTGTGATTGTGGAGGGAATTAAATGTTTAAATAAAGTTTTATTTAATATTATAGATTGCAGGCTAGGATGGTGAAAGATTTTAATTGAACTCATTGGTCCTTTGAGTGCTGGTTTAATGTTAATAAATTTTAGTATCTGTACAGGTGAGCATCGAGAACTAATGAGACCACATACCATCTGATTAACAATGAGGTTTATAGTTTGTTTAATTGTGTTATGTGCAATGTTTGATATGTAAACATCTGGTTACTCTGCACCCTATAATGCTTTAATCCAGCTGTTACCGGCCATTCTAAAAAGAATTCAAATGTGTTAGCCTTCTTCTCAGTCAGACATGTCTCATCTTTACTCTGTTTTCCATCCATCCATTCTCTTCTGTGTATCCTTGTCAGGGTGGCTGGAGCCTATCCCAGCTACCATACGGCGAGAGGTGGGGTACACCCTGGACAGGTCACTAGCCTGACGCAGGGCTAACACATAGAGGCAAACAACCATTCACACTCACATTCACGCCCATGGGCAATTTAGATTCACCAATTAACCTAACCCCACTAACTGCATGTCTTTGGACTGTGGGAGGACCCACACAGACATGAGGAGAAACCCCACACAGAAAGACCCTAAACCGGATGGTGCAGTCGAACTCAGGACCTTCTTGCTGTGAGGCAACATTGCTAGCCACCCTTTATATTTTCTAGCGTGATCAATTTATTTATTCACCTTTATGCCCCTTTAAATGTTATGGCAGATCAGGCAGGATTTAGCTCTTATTCAAAACCTGAAAGTAACCATAACCCTCTAAAAATGCTAACAATTGATGTTGTTGTATTTTATATCTGCTTTCCAATTTAAAAAGTATAATATTTATGTAATATTATAACATAAAAAAACATGCATTAGAGTTAATTTGAAGTTCAATAAAGGAAGATCTCTCATGTTCGGTTTCTGCTCTTCTCAGTGAAATGGTCTATTACTAACACTCTGTTTTTCTTCATTACTTCTGTTTTCCCTCGCTGTCAAATTCACCTCATTCAAAATGTCAGTGTAACTATTTTTGTCCAATAATCTGTCTGACCACATTCTCTGAACCAATCAGCCCCCTACCCCCTGTCCTTTAAATTCATAATCATCTGTCACTGTGACTTTCAAGCCACCTATCGTGCTTCCCTCCTCCTCAACATCTTCATCTTATCCTGGCTGTCCATCTCCTGTCCATCCAGGCTGTCTCCATCAGCCATCTGCTTACTGTACTCCCTCAGCCCCAACACACATTTTTGTGATAAATTTTGCTCTTTTATTCCAAATCAAATCTTCTTATTTAATTGTCTGAGTAACCCTAAGTCATTAAAGGTGATAATCCTGACCACAGTCAGATCCTGCACTTTAAAGAAAGGTAAAACAAAGTCTTTGGGGAGTAGTTTTTGATATGTGTCCATTAAAATGATCATTTAATTTGTTCTCTGATTACTAAGAATTGCATACTGTTGTTGCACAGGGTTAGGGTTAGAGTCATCGGTGATGATGACTTAGAGTTCAGGGTGTTAGGTAGAGTAAACCAAGCAGTAAACTCAAAAATTAAGGCAGTGCAACAAGAGCAAAAAAACTGTCCTGTAATTTATCAAGTGGTCACTTGAGGCTGGTTCCAAAAGTGAGTAAATCCCCATGTTCCCATGCTGAAATGTTAAAATGTTGACCAGCTTATAATAACTTTGCTTAAAAAAAACTTTCTTGCTGCATTAGCTGATAATTGAGCACCTCACCCGGTTTCATGATTTGGACCCAAACAGAACTGCTGAGACAGATGCTTTAATCTTGAGAGCAAGGAAGTTTCAGGGTGTTTATTACAAAACCCAAGAATATGTTGGGCAGGTGAAGGGAGGCACAGGGCAGAGGTGTCGGGACATGAGTATCTTTGCTGGGGAGTTTCCAGACGGGAATGTTCCAAAGAGAATAGCTGGAAAGGAGGACAGGCTGACACACCGGATGTGATCTAAGATGAGAGAGGAGGTGTATGATGAGTACATGTGTAATAATCAAATCATAAAACATAGAAACCATACACTATTTACCACTACTGTAGCTAACAACCTGATGAAGAGGGGGTAGCTGCGCTGTTTGTTAATAGCCATGGGGAGGATGAGCCGATGCCAGCCAGAGCTTCAGCCGAAGCAGGTGAATGAATATGCTTCCTGTTGGTGCTCACCACACACACACATACACACACGCTCATTTTCATGTCTTAGTAGGGACATTGACTATGTGGCAAAGTTAATCTTTGTTGTGCAGCACCGATGGAATTGTTCTACATGCTGTGTTTGTTCCTGATCTACGCACAGGTGCCAAATTAAAATGACGGGAAAGTGAAAAATGATAAACGAGGAGAGAAACATAACACATTATCACCGTCACATCCATCATGTTTCAACCAGACCAGTCTGAAACAGTCAGGAGACTTGAAAGACCTGGAATTAGTGTCAGGAGTCAGAAGTGCTCATACAGAAGTGAGTCAGAGAATTTCCTTCCATGGGAAGAGAGCATTTCCAGTCTATAATCACAATCAAACATTAAACAAAAATGGAAACAGTTCCTACTATGCATGAGAGCACAGGAGAGGTTTTATATACTACAGAGATGCAATCTAGCGATATAGCCTGTGCCATAGCTTTTATATTCATAAACTTCTTTATGTTCTTTCTGCAGACCCGTATCCACTGCCTTATCTGATACTGTATGCTAGCCTCAGGGCTATCGTCCCATGCAGTCACATTAGACAAGTTCATCTATGGTCTGATTGCTTCCATCAGCAACCTTCAGATTGCTCACCTTGTGTTTTCACACTTCGCTGTGGTTGTGTTTAGGAAATTACGTTTCTGATTGAGAAGGCTGAGTTAAACAGAATGTCCTGGACTCTCATTAGCATATTAAAATAGCTACTTAGGCAAGTAGAAGAATTTCATTTACTGGAAGTGGGCTTCTGCACCCAGTGTGACGATTGCTTCCTCATTTTGTTAAGTATTCCCCACCGGCTCCAGTACTCCGCTGTGTGTCTCCCTCCCTTTTTATCCATTTCATCACTTGATTGCTGGCGTAAGCATGTGAATCCTAATGGTTGTAGGAATATTCTTGCTGATGAGACGCCATATGTGCCATGTGTATCTCTGTGCTGCTTTCCATTCATCAGAGTGGCATTAGGGCGGGGGTTTTTTTTATTCTTCTGTAATGTTCTACAGATGCTTACCTGCAGGGTGCACGCTAGATTGGTCATAAAAATACAAATTAACTGTGATTTATAAAGAAAGACTGACGGACATTTACCTGCATCACGCAGTGCAGCTCAACTTTTATAAGGTTGCAGTGAAGGAAGCGAGAATCAAACCTAGTAAGAAGGTTTAAGGTGTGTACTTTACACAAGGAGGAGACCTCAGCCAAGACTCCTACATCAGAAGAAAGGCCACGCCCCCCACTGTGGCCATCTAGCTTAGACTGTCAGAGTTTGACATTTAGGTTTTTGGACTGTAAGTTTCTTCTTTAGACAGCATCTTTTTAGAGCACTGACCAGTAAAACTTTTTTTTACTTTTAAGTCATCTTATCAGATTTTTCTTATGCTCTCTTTGTAATCAAAGAAACTGGTAAATAAGTATGCTTAAAACTGAAACACTAGGAAAATAAATATTCACCTTTAAATGTTGCTTTCATTTTCAAACCACTGCTCCTCAGTTTGTTAGGTTGACTATGTGTTAGTGATGGGAAGTCCAACTCTTTTCAAAGATTCACCTATTTTGACTCGGCACCCTTTAAAGAGCTTTCCAGCTTAGCCTAATTTAGCAAATATGAACAGTTTGTGTGTTGGGAAGCAATTTTTTATTCGGGTTTTCAGAATGAATAGTTTGCCCTAACTTACCTCTCTTAAGTAAGCTTTACTTTGTTTTTTGAGGCAACGAGTTTGGATAATTTTTTCAAGTTATGGGAACTAATTAGATTTTACAGTGTAAAAGCCTTATTTTTATTTATTTACTACTACTAAAGAGACCATACATGGGGTGTAAGCCCTTGACAGACCTTGAACTCTTGGTAGCACTTTCTATTACAGCTTAAAGTGGTAATAGTAAGGCAGAAACAAGAATGTAATAAAATGGTGTTTTCTGACAGAGTAGCTAACAGTAGCTCAGCAGCTAACTTTCGCCTAGAACTTTAAGTAGTACTAAAAGATAACATTGCATAAAACTAAGGTTGACTTGAAATAAGCTGACCATTATTATTGTACAAATGCATAGAGAACTAGATGTGGTTAGTTGTACTTTTAGCTAATACTGATACATTGTGGCTAATGTTATTTAGAGTATAAAAAAAAAAACTGTCACCCAAATGCAGGACTGCTGAAAAAGTGTGCTATGTTTATTATAAAGACTGGATGGACCGAACTGAGAGAGCTGAACATAAATGACTGAATGACAGGAAACACACACGAGGAGGAGACAAGGAACTGAGAGAAACTGAGGGCTTAAACAGACTGGATAGTGAGGAGGATTGGAAACAGGTAAAAACATAGCTGGAATGAATCTAAGTAATGCCACAGAGGAATTAAACTAAACCTAGTGCACATGTACAAAAGACTATTACAATAAAACAGGAAACATATGGGAAAACTAAACAGTGACAACAGGTCCAAAACTGAAAACACTGTGTCAACAACCCAGGTAGCCCGACAAAATTAAGCACTCCAGTATCAACAGTTTAGGTGAGAGGGTTAGAGGTTCCCCAGGGAATTTTGATAGGCATTAAATATTCCAGTCTGTTGCAATATGTTATTTTTGGGATGAAAATGAAAAAGATAAATTAATTATTTTACTGTATACACAAATTTTAATGGTGTGGGGTTTTTGTTTTTATTTTTAAATAAAAAAGTCGATATCTGTGAATTTGTTACTCAAAGAAGTGCCAATTACATCACGCTTGCTTTAAAATTGTTCTTTTTTCCAAACTTCTAATTTTTCTGTATCCAAGTGGGCTGCTTGGTGCTACTTGCTGCAGGAGAGGCTGAATCTTCAGATGGTTAGAGGTCAATCAGTGACAAAGTTCGTTTTGCATTTTGCAGCTCTATTTCCTGCTTATTACACAGAAACTACCACAGATGTTTCCATTTAATGAGCCAGAGCATTAAACATATTTACATTATTGCTTTTTAAGCACAGCGGAATGCTTGAAACCTAAGGTAGGATCAATTCAAGCATTATAAGACAGTACGAAGGCCAGTTGCGTCTACTCCTCAGAGTCAGTAGGGAGAGGGGAGAGTTGTCTTTCACAAACTCTAAATCACATGCTCTGAGATCTCAAGAGAAACATACACTGTCATTATTTACAACAAGGGTCAAATATAGATTTAACAATACAGCAGCACTGGAGCCATGGCTGCTTTGTTGTGGAACAACGTCTTGTAATTAAAGGGGTATATCAATATTAGTCCCTTTAGGGTTTATTAGTCAGGCTCCGAGCTCTGTTACAGATAGATCATCAGGGTCACTGTGTTTCTCATTGGTTAGTCATTCCAAAATGCAAACACAGATTGTATAGTTGTAAAAAAAAAAATTAAGACACTTAAACACAAAGAACTACACCTCTGATAACAGGTAACAAATGCTGTTCCTGCAGAAAGACTTTCAGCTGTATAGAAGTTTATGGAAAAAGGTCCTTAGCTCTCTTGCTCGGACACCTAACTAAAACTTTGTAGTCTTTATGGGCTCACTCACCAGTTTTTTAAGAAGAAGAAGAGGTTATTTTCATGTCTCGGCAGGGGATTTTCCAAACTAACCACACAATCACAGTCCTGGTTTCTGGAGATGAAAAAGAAGAAGTAGAAGAAGAAGCAGAAGAAGACTGGGGCTTCTTCTGTGGGATTGTTCATTGCCGATAAAGGACCTAAATGCAGGACCTAAATGAATCAAGAGTCAAAGTAACACGGCACAGAAGGAGGAATTTAATGAACCTCACTGGAGGACAAAAGGTGCTGCAGCACATCGGCAGGATAAACCATCAAGAGCCCAAACAAAGGCTGATCCAACAGAAACAAATACAAGGTAAAAACGCAAACTCCAAATAAGAAGTCAAGTCACAGGGGATAAAACTGAGGTACAAGGAGCTATGCAGGGAAAGATGCTGGTAGGTTAAAAGGTTGGCGAATAGACAGACTGTCTGCTGACAAAGTAAAGAGTACGTATGCACTGATAGGAAAACTAAACCCCAGTGAAACAAATGAGGGCGAGCAGACAATAACAAAAGGAGAGAAAAAAGTGAAACCAGCTGAGACAAAGAGATAAATGAAAAAAAAAGAACAGTAAATGACTTTAACCGGCACAAACAACCGCACAGACAGCCAGTGAAGTTTTTATGACACAGAAAAAGAGTCAAAACTCCAAAAAGTGAGCAGAAAATAAAAGCAGGGAAGAAAACCAACAAAACCCTGAACCATGACAGATTTAATGGGCCCATCTGTTTTATCCAAGCTAAACTGAAAAATTAAGCATGTGGAAAACTTAATACTGAAAGCAAAACAAAAGACAATCAAGTGAGCTTGGGTTTGTGTGCAGGGAGGAGGACGAGGGTGGAGAGCTCTACAACTTTTGAGGAGTGGGGATCTGTATCTTACGCTTATTTTTGGTGCATAAAAAGATTAGCACACAATGATAAACTGCAAACTGCAATCATCTTCACACCCAGAGTGCTGTTAAGGCTGAGTGCATGGTGATCCCAACCCGGCAGACTGATCTTCAGCAGGTGCCAAAGGCAGTGATGAGCAGTCAGGCTTGCATGGTAGCATTCTTTTCGACATTTTACCAACTCACTGTTCAAAAAGATCATTCGCACTATTGGGCTGTAAGGAATAAGTCTTGAACTTCTGGCTGTGTCCCTCCCTATTTTAAGCAGGCAGTTTGCCAACCTCTTGTAAAAAAGACCAATTTCAAACTTGACTTTGATTTCTTAAAATTTAAGGAAGCGTGCTTACAGAGGTTTTAACTCTCTCTAACAGATAATACTCAAATGTACATCTCTCCCAAAGTATAGGCAATTTATCTGTCCTTCAGGACTATATTAGTGTTAAAAAAAAACTGGATTAAAGCTGAGGTTCTGTCTTTAAATACAGAAAAAGAAGAAGTTCGTATTTGTTCCTCTGACATCTTTGTTCCCAGAGTAATTGAAAGTCTTGGACCCATTTCATCTTCAGTTCTCCTCACAGTGAGAAAATTGGGTGCATTCAGTTTTGATAAGTGTACTTGCTATCTCATACAGACCTGTTTTTAATTACCTGCAGATCAGGCTACGTCTAGGCTAAAGACAAAAGGAAACTGTGCGCTCTCAAGTTCTGGAACTTACTTTCATCAGACTCAACATCTATGAACACTTTTGATACCTTTAAAAAGACCCACCTGTCCAAGAGTGCCTTTATTTAGTTTTATGAATCACTCTGAAGTCTCTTTGGACTGGTTTTCAACTTTGTCTTGTGTTGTTGGTTCTTTTTCCAACCTAACCTAACCTATCTCACTGTGCGAGTGCCCTCTGGCGTGACCATCCATGGAAACTCCATGTGTCAGTGCATTCCAGGTCACGTTATAGAGTAACACGAAAGTAAATTAAAGAGTAGTGTAACAAATTATTTTCTAATATACTGTGTTACTTTTAGGAAAAGTAACAAGTAATCTGTGATACATTACTTTTTTTGAGTTATGAGCCCAACACTGATGATGACACGGGCACCTGTAGCCATCCAGTGCTATCTGCTAGGCTTCACCTTTTCTTGAGTCAGTAAACTGGAGTTCTTAAGACTTTGTGACGCTTTATTATGTATGCATGTATTTATTTATATACTTATCCAACTGATTATGATTATATAACAGCTTGCTGTGGTGTACAGTAGGTGCAAGAACTCTCTGTTGCAGCTTTGGTGAGGGAATTTCTGATAATGTATTAGATTTTACTTCGCACTGGTTAGCAGTATGATGACTACATCTACTAGCATTTATTGATTATTTCATACCATGTCTCCTTGTCCCAGTATGGTCACTTCTGGTCTGTTTTTGCACCCACATATTAATTCTGTTGTACAGTGCTAGGGGGCTGTGCAGCACACCTAAGCCAAGGATAAATGCGGGTTCTTTGAAGGTCACAACATTTCCACTTGTCACACACTTCAACTGAGGTACAGCAACTGGGCCAGACGGATGGATCTATGGATCATATGCTGAGGTCTTGGGAAAACTCCAGGCAGCTGCGGAAAAAGCTGGAAACAATCCTTGAAGTGTTCGAGACAGCAATACATCACACCGTGATCTGAGGGGATTTGGGGGATTTGGTTACAAGGCACTTGAGGTGATAGTGTGTGGCTCCACTTGTCAGAAAGTTCTTTTCCTCTTTGTATATGATATTGGCATTTCAAAGCGCAAGGTGGATAAAATATGAATCTATGCAGAGTTATTGATTGTGCTGTGTTTTTTTGACTTTGTACCACCATGTTTGTTTTTTCCAAAAGGGCTTTTTTCCAGACCCTTTCAGTCTTTATATTGTAAACTGTTATACACTCTCATGGTACATTTTCAAGAACAGAAGTGTGCAAGTTTGCCTCTGTCTGAAATTACTCAGTGTGCCTTGTGTATGTCGCTAAAAGGTGTCTAAAAACACTCGCCCTGTGATGTTTAAGATACAATATTTCTAAACAGTTGCGGGTTGAAAAAAAATTGCATCTCAGGAAACGCCCAAATGCACAGCAGCTCACACCTTTACCAACCTGCACAAAAACATCTGTGTGTGTGTGTGTGGTAAAACTCATATTTGCAAAGATATATTTAGATAGCCGTGGGCATTACATATTCAAGGACAAAGGTTATGCAGCTGCTAGAGAATTGTACACCTTGAAATGGAGAGCGGACCCAATAGATGGAGACAATCAAACAGAACTATAACAACCTCTGAGCACCCTGCGCCCTCAATTTAATATACACCCCAAGCAAGGTGTTCACTCCATCCAAGAGGAAGCTGGAAAGGTTCCTTTTTACATTTAAATTTTTACATGGATATTTATATGGTCCTAGCAAAGAAAAGGAGGTCATTTGGGATGGAGTAATTTCCAACATGCTGCATATGACAATGAAGAGTGCTGCTTAGTGGGCACACGGCTGTTCTGTGCCTAATCAAATTAGGTTATTGGATTTGGTTTTGTCTAAATCAAGTTTAGTAGGAAAGGTGAGAAATGAAAATAATGAAAAAACTATGAATTGGTGTACTCCTTCATTTATTTAATTTAATGTATTCCTTTATTTTCCAGTCAGTTGATTTGTGTTTTCACATGAATTTAGTTTTAATGCTTATTTTTATCAGTTACATTATTATCAATAATTGTGACAATTCAAAAGTTTAGTTGTTGGGTAGTTAGTTGGTTAAGCCACTTAACAAGAATCATTCAAGCATTAAAAAAAGAGACCTAATTTGTATCTTTAGGCACTTTGTTACTAGCAGCCTGTTGCAAAAACACATAAAATTCTTCACTTCTGTAGTATGAGAAAATAACGATAACAGAGTTTGACAGGCATAAAATTGTATTTTGCCACCAACAAGGTAATTCCCAACAAGCATGATAAAATGGAAAAGTATTGAAGCCTTTAAAAAGCTAGCATGGTATACAGTGTGTCCTTAAAAAACTTAGGAGACTGCATGTAGAGCACAAAAAGCTATATCTACAGGAGAAGAACAGAACGTGAGGGTCATGTCGTCAAGAAACAGGAAAAAATCTAACAAAAATCTGACACATGACATAAAAAAAATTCTGGTCTTTGTTTATCAGGTTTATATGCAGATATTGCAGATGTGAATAATGTTCCTAATTCATTCGTTATCATACACTGTAACTCCAACAGCAGATTTTGTAAAGTGCAGCATAGCACTGAGTTTAAGTAATCACTTTATTTAGGTGTCATCTGCCTGGTCTCTTTTAGTTCTGGTTCTTCCATTGACCACTAACATTATAACATGTTATGGCAGCGACACTGTGAGCCCACTGTGAGACCACTGTGAGGCTAGCTAATCTGCTTTAATTAGCTTAAGCTAACACAAACGTGAGATGCTGGAAAGAAGAAAGGCAGTAGAATGAATGTTATGATACACCGTGATAGGCAAGGCCCTCTTTGACCATCTTACACTGGTGCCTGCCAAAGTAAATATAATTAAAGTACAGAGCTACAGTACACTTTGATGAGTTTGCTGCAGGTATTTGAAGCCCAAATTAGAAACCATCGGCAAATCAAGCAGCCATAGAAAGTGAAGGCACTGGGATGGAGCAGCTGTGCACACACTGAAATGACAGCAAGGAGCTGTTAAACAGAATTTAAAGCTGCCTGCCTGATTCAAGCAAGATTGCTGGAAGACAGGAAACCTGAGTAGAGAGCCAATTCAGATAATAATTATGAATGCCATAATGTGCAATGAAAGCATTAAAGCTTTTCTGACAGCTCCAGTTTATATCAACTTTAACATAATCAATAGAATTTATTTTGCAATATCTGCATGTCTGCAAGTTGATTAGATGATTTACAAACACACCCAAAGAAAAGTGTAATTAACCAAGTAGAGTACTGTGCCAAAGTGACTCATCTCCAAGCAGGTGAAAGAGAATATTCTAATCTCTCAAGACTAATTATTTTAGAGCCCAATTTAGCAAGTATTTAAATCCATTACCTATTCCAGCTAAAATCTATCACTGACATTTAGATTTATTTTTAGTCTCTCTCTGAATCACCCAAAAGGCACCAACAACACGGAGTCTTTTCATTCAGGTCCATTTCATCAGAATTCACAATCTTCTGCTTTTGCTTTTTTTTTTTTTCTCCTGCTGAGATAAAATATTAACACTGAAGCCTTGACAAAATGATGACATCTTATCAATTAATGATGGGTATAAAAGTGTGGGGGGAAATAGAAAGCCCTAATGTCCTTTTTCATCTTGAGGAAAAAAGACTGATGCTGAGGAATATTTATACACCAGCAATTAGACCGGGCCCTGTAAAGAGCAGCAGCCCTGATAAATGACTCATCTTGTTAAACTGACAACATTCATACACTTATGTTGTTTTCAACAGCCGCTTTACTCAATAGAGTTATATAATTTGCAATTATTCCCTGGCTGACTCGAAAACACTGTTCTGTTAATATTGCATGTTAATCTGAATATTTTGAAAATGCACTCATCAGAATGGGAAAAAGTCCATCTTAGCAACATGGCATGACTGTTGGTTCCCAAGCATTTTGTGAAAGTGCTAATCTTCCAGGATTTTCATGCACACCAGTCTCTTTACTCTGTTTGCTTGAGATGGCGTGAAACAAAAGATATCCACTGATCTGTTCTGTGGATAGTAACTGATGAGGAGTTAGAGGAGAATGGAAGGACTGCCTGGAGCTGTGTGAAAGTTGGCAGTAAAAACTGAGCTGGTGGCTCAGCTCACACACATTACACATCCAACTGGCAAATCTCATATAGGGCACACTATTTAATCTGCTTTCGCCTACCTACATTTAATTTACATCTGCAAACTGCTTTGCAACCCACCTCCACCAATGCTCCTCTTTTCATGTCATTTCTGACTTCATCAATGTGATGCCCGAAGTTACGCACACAGATGCAGCAGCGTGATTTCCACTCAAATCTTTAGCTATCAAAGAATGTAGCCCTTAGTAAAAGAAGCTATCAACCAATTTCACGCTAAAGGACTATAGTGGTTCTAAAAAAGTTGTCAGACTACAAATGCATCTGGATGGTCCACCTACAACACTACAGCAGCCATCCTTAAACTTTACATACGACTGCTAACCAGGGGTTAAAGTGAGTTTATAAAATACAGCAACTGTACATTAGGTTGCATACACACTGTGTGTCTGCACAG
Source organism: Etia nguti (assembly GCA_015106755.1). Lineage (NCBI taxonomy): Eukaryota > Metazoa > Chordata > Actinopteri > Cichliformes > Cichlidae > Etia > Etia nguti. The sequence continues at coordinate 7,597 of VUQG01014474.1, read as the reverse complement.
AAACAGCTTATGTGGTTGCTGATACGGCTGAACTGAAAACTTGCGATTGAAACTACAACTGAAAACACTATTAACGCTAGCTAGATACTGAAATTAGCAGTGTGCTGAAGCACGTGAAAAATTAAGTAATTTGATGGTATATACATTAAACAGCCTATCAGTTTGAATTGTTCATTAGCTGGAGGTGCAGAACGATCCCGTTATTTCCTGCTCTGTCGTTAAGCCAAGCTGTAACTATCTAGCTCTTTAGCTATGAGCTACTTAGTTCATCTAAAAATAGAAGATTACAAAAGGCTGATTTACAAGATGTGAATAATAAATTGTACACATCTGTATGCTTGCTTTGACACTGGCTTTTTGCTTAGCGTGAAATTAACTTTTTTATTTTCTTATTTTTTAATCTACAATTCACTAACATTAGAGAAGAGAAGTCCATGTTCAGTCTCCAGTTCAATTTTACTAAGTTTCTTAGCATGTCGTTGAAGAAAAAATGCAACACTAGGCGATCAGCTCCTTATATAAAGAACTAATTTGCATAAAAGATTTTATACAGTTTTTATTCTAAAAACAAAGTAAAGTATTGCACTCAGTGGTAATGTGCAAGAGAACATTTTAATGGATCACTGAACCCTGTCCGTGCTACATCCTCACAGAGGGGCTTTGTTGCATCTGTCAGACTGGACCAATTTGACGCATGGGCTCAGAAATGTTACTTGTTCATCCAGCTGAAGGACCGATGAGCTTATGCGATAGAGAGGTGTCCTACAGTATTGATCAGAGTTGAGTGAAACTTGTACACAGTGAATACCTAACATCTCCTCATCCAAGCTGCACTCAAGATCAAGTTCAAGGTCATATGTGATGCTTTATGAGACACAGTTTTCACATGAATCGTTACTCTTATTGGCAAGTTAAATGAGATTGGTTTCTCCTTCTTCACTGGTTGCAAGACTTCTCAAAAACTGTCTTTGTGAACCTTATACATTACACTAAAGTGTGATTATTAGGAGCCGGATGAGCAACTACAACTATGCATCTTGTACTATGATGCTACTGTATATCCTTAGGACAGATGAAAGCAATCAAGTAAACAGAGACTCTTTCCTATAGTCAAAAAAATAATAGATTTGTATAACAATATGAATAATGCTGCTCTATTTTCTGTTTATTTTCAGTTGTTAAGAAGGCCGATGGGGAGCGATGCCAGCTTATTTTATGGGTGTTATGTTGGGTGTATATTCTCTGTGACATATGACTGTCAAAGTATGAGACTGTAAATGCAAACATTTACATGAGTGCAATATTCCTATAAAATATCAAATTTTCATCTGAAAAGTAAAATTAATGTTGCTCAGTGTAGTCACATTTGTGCCATATCCTTTTCTTAAAGTATCACATATTTCACTCCATAAATCCACCCCCCACCCCCCGCGTTAGTGGCGCTGTGTTTGTAATTTTAAGGAACAATGAGCCTTGACATAATCTGCAGGGGCTGAGAGACTAAATGCAACAAGTGATCATCACTCCAGCTTTTTGTTTTACTTTTTCTAATTTGAAACTATATTTTTTGATGGAACTTATTAAATAACTCTTTACTGTACTGAAATGAATTAAATGCACTTATGTCATTCATTTAAAATCTTGGGATTAATGTTTCAGCCAAAGCATGTTATCACTGTTTGTCTTTACACAGCAAACAGTGTCTGTGTTTCTGAAACCTGCCTTTTGCTATTTTTCTCTTTTCATCTGGCATTTTCGATTCAAACCCCGATTAGAACCTCTCATTTTCACTATATTCTCTTCATGTCTCTCACTCCCACTGTGTCACACACTGCAGCCTCTGAAACACACATTTATGAAGTACGTTTTGCACTTACATGGAATGTTAACTGCTTACTTGAATAGATTTTTACAGAAAAATCATTGCTCTTACTTTGCCGTGTCTGTCCATCTGTTTGTCAGGCACATTAAGGAAAAGCTAACAAACTGATGGTGCAATGGACATAAGCAAAGGAAGAGCCCATTAAAATCTGTTGAAGATCAGGGTTGCTTTCTTTAAAAATGCAAACAAGGGCATTGGCCTTGAAGGACTCCATGTCTGTCCGTACCGGAAACCTCCCTGAGTGCCCTTATTATTTTATGGCTTCATGCTCATTTTGTTGCGAGGCCAGTCTTCTGATCTCAGGGGCCTTGTGTGTAAAACTGGATAGGCATCAGTTCAAAAGCGTAGTTATCCACACAGGCTATGTGGTAAAAAAAAATTTTTTAAAATAAGAACACTTAAAAAAAATCTTTGGCTCATTGTCCTTCTACTCCTCACATATACTGTAAATGGCCCTTGCAAACATCTTATGAATATTTTTGAAAATATTGTCCGTGTGGACAATGACTTTGGTGTTACAAGCACAAACTTGTTATGAGAAGCTGATGGCAGCAACAGCTGTTAATGTAATGCACTACACTGTTTATTTTCCAAAATGAGATAGTGTTGATTTTGTGATCCTTTGTTCTCTCAGGAGTGAGCACTGAGTTGTTAGGTCACTGGTTCAGCCATCAATCCTGCCCCTCATCTCCCTATCACCTCCCTGGATTTAAGGACCAGCTCAGCCCTGGTCATTCTGCACCAGACTTGTTTTGATAGTAAATGTCTGCCTAACCCTTTCTAATTCCTCATATTGTCCTTGCATCCTTCTTCTAGTTTGTCTCCCAGGTTTGTGTTTGACTGGAGCAAAGAATTTGCTTCAAACTCTAACAAGTTCTCATCCAAAATGTTCAAGGGTCCTCACCTGCACTTACCTGCCTGGCCGCTCTCCAGAGCTTCCAATCTCTGGAAATACCCTGACAAACCTCCTGATCTGCAAATTAAGGAAAATCCCAAGTAAGGGAATCAATGCCACTATTAGGAACACACATGAAGCACTCACCTTCAGCTCTGCACTAACCCATCATCTTCTCTTAGGCAGTCCTCTGGTCAAATCCTCTTCTTTCCCTGAAAAAAACTTAAATTTTTGCTAGTTTGTGAATTCACTTTTGCTACTGAGCCCATGCTCCTGCACTGGTATTATGACAGTATTCAATTATAGAGGTGAGCTTTGCTGGACCTTGGCTAGCTGGTCTCTTCAGTGGTTGGCACCTAAGAAATTATATATAATTTAGCATTTTTATTTAAATATTTGTATCGGTCTTTATCTTTTTGTAAAACAGAGAAGTTCCTATAAGGTAAATGGGTTGCTGTACATATTACATTGTGTACAAATCCAACATAATCCTGCTGACCTGAATGTGACATGGTTGGCCAGTGTTCACACTTTTCATATGTCCTTTGGTTTAACAGTTGTGGTCCATGCATCTAATCTGATTTCCTAATTTAAAAAAAAAATGATGTGATTTTTTGCACTTAAGCTCCTAAAACAGGAGCTTCAGCTTCTTTATTTAATACATTTGTACAGAGCAGCAAACACTTTATCCTGTAAGCTCTTTGCTCACGTTGCTGTCTGTGAATCTCTCCTGTCTGATGGCTTTTTCAGTCTCTGACACTGCCACCTCTGATTCTAGCAGTTTGGCCACTTTGTGAATGATGTCCCCCTCAACACACGAGCAAGATGTAGCTTCACTGAGCTGGCAGTGAATGATTTGTTCTGCAGAGTATATTGAGGAAACACACACCTATGGCACAAACATGAGATCATAGGCACCTAAACAGGCTTGAGTTTGATGTTGACAATCATAAAATAGCTTCTGGTCCAATCAGCTGAGCACTCCCTTTTGCCCTTTAAGAGTCGCAGTGGAAGAAACAGGAAAAAGAATAAATAGCACTGGAAGAGCCTATGCAGTTTGTCCTGTCATTCTGTTTGGAGGGTGTGTCTGAAACAACAAGGAGCAAAGTGATCCTAAATCACCTGCTCAGGCTATTGTCTTCATACTTGAATTGCTCAGTGAAATCTTTGGGCTCCTGCTGAGAACATGATGGCATCCACAAAGCCCATAAATGTAACTATCAGCTCCACTGTTAAAGGAGAGGCATGTATTAGTCAGAAAACCTACTTCCTGAAGCTTCCATGCTCCACTAAGAAACGCCATAATCTGTTCAAAATCATTAACCAGCTGATTGATTCTATTGACTAGCTTCCAGCTTTGCAGCCTTGTCTAAACTGTATTTACTGTATTTACTCATTTTTTTTCCTGCCTTTAAAAAAAATTGAATCTTATTTAGGGCAGCGATTATTTTTTACCACCTTTTTATGGGAATGCAGCCAACTCAAAGTGAGGAAATTATTAAAGTTTTCCTTTTTTCCCCCTTTTTGCGACGCACACATAAACGGACTAATTAGCTTCATCTTCTAGGGATGCTATGATATGTGCTAGAGATTCAGTCACGCTCCTCATCTTCACCCATGACCCTGCTCACTGCCGTCCTGCTGATTAATCCTTCCAGTTTCCCTAACAATCCTGAGTTGCTGCCCACTCTCCAGATTTGTTTTCAGTTCAGATGTCATACTATGTTAGCTTCCAGCGTGTTGCCCTTAGTAAAGGATCACATTTTCTCCGTCTTTTGTTGATACCACTCATATGCTGTGTCTGTGTGTCTCCCATTGCCAGTCATTGAATGACCTTCTGAACTAAAGCCTTCTTCAGAAATGACTCGTATCCAGACACCATATATGGACAACTCATGATTCTTGACTGTCAAAAAACCAACAACTTTGTGCAGGAGGTAGATTTCACAGATGAGGAGTGAAATGAAGGTAAGCATACAACATATAATTCAAGGTATCTATCAACAAGAGTTCATACAGAGTAAAATCTAAAATTTATTCAAATATCACAGACTGATGCTGGTCTTCCTCTATTTTTAAGTAATATTATTTTTTCACTTGCCTCACTCTGCACAAATTCTAGAGGTTGTTTTTTTTTTATCATGATAAAGATTTTGGCAAACTATATAAAGAATATTGACCCTTCCACTCCGGCCCACTGTGCAGTCACTCGCAAATAAGAAAGGTAACTGAAAACTAGTTCATACCACGCACCCTGTGCTGCTTTTATTTTGAAAGTGGGACTTTTATTAATGTACGACGCATGTGCAGGTGAATCTATACTTACTGTCGTGTCAGACATGTCAGCTTATGCAAAAAAAGGAAAGATTGATACAGAATGCCGCATTTCTAACAAGGCATGGACTGTAAAATATTTATTTACAGAAGTCAAAGGAAAAGCTGTGAGCTTAGTTTGGGGTGCACAGGTCGCTGTGTTCAAGAACTACAATTTGAATCACTATGTGACCAAACATGCAGAAAAATACAAGAACTTGTCTGATGAAGGTAAAGGAATCCGATGTTTTGCTAGCTAACCTGCAAAACCAACAAGGATTTTTCACAAAACTACAAACATCCAGGTTTGCAGCTGACAAGGCAAGTTATCTCATATCCTGCAAAATCTTAAAAGAGGCAGTAAACCATTTTCTGGTGGAGAGTTTATTAAAGAGTGCTAGGTGGACTCTGCAGGGCTGTGTCCAGATAAATAAGTGCACTTGTTAGTTTTCTCACTGAACAACTATTCAGTATTTCTTAGCTATGTGTTAAAAAGAAAATGAAATACTGATGTAGTTATTGATTTCCTCTTTATGACTTGTATTTTTGACATATATATATATAGGTTATTGTTGGTTCAGCCCTCTAACACAGCTCAGGTTTCTTATGTGGCCCTTTGGAAAAAATAATTGATTGATTTGAAGTTGGAAGTCTGCATTTCAATCACATCTTGACTGATTTAAAGCCCGCGGTGGTGGTGCCAGTCTTAAACTGTAGTAGTATTACAAACTTAAAAGTTTACTGTAGAACTCCTCTTTTTCTAAGTCAATATTATGTCTCATCTTCTTCAACAGAAAAGACTGATGGCTTCAGAGTGCTGTCCATAGCCCTTACCTTCATTCTGCTCTCTATATGTACACAATGATGGATGGCACCTGTGAGTGTTTTGACTAGTTGAAAGTAAAGGCACTTATAGTGATTTATAAGAAGGGTAAAAAGTTCCCTATATGTGAAGTGTTATGTGAGTGGAAGAGACTCTTTGTGTTTGAGCGTCATGAAACAGAACACATAAAAATATTAAAGATGTCGACATTTTTACCTAATCATCTTTTTACTTTGCTTGGACAGCATGTGTGTCATACTGTGTAGTGGTAGAATGATTCGTAATATTCAAATGTGATACGACAATAGTTATATCGCTGTTTTCCATCAAAATACTTTGGGGGAGCTTAGAATTGGTACACAAATACTCTTTACTCTGGAGTCTCACAACCAGGATTTCAGTTGTGAAGAGAAAAATGGGAAGGAGGAGGATTTTTGTTTTTTGTGAAGAAGTGAGTGCAGGAAGTGTCTGTAATCTTTCTACTAGCTGAATTTAATAATACTTTTGTCGGCTGACATCAACGGGGCAAGATCTGAAACTCCAACAAAGAACCAACTGTTTATTTCAAAAGCAAAATAAGCCGAGCTTGATGAATGCACTGTACAGCATAACCATAAGTAGGCTAAGCTTTGTCAGAGGATGAAAATTATCTTTGAGCTAAGGCAGAGACCATTTTAGACACATTAATTAAATTTATACTTTTCATTGTGGCACTGATTTTGACTGATATATTAATTAGGGATTAGGTTGGCATCCACTGTGTGTGTACAACAGCAACATGGCTGCTGTAAAATCTGCACATATACATCATTTTTACTTTGTTTTGTGCCATCCTCTTCTTTTTTTATTTGTCTTTGGCTGCACTAACACTTTCATCTGAGCTGTCAACTGTGGTTTGACAGTCTCTGTAAATATTTACTGCTTCTACTGCATGATAGATATGAAGTCACTGGTGTCACTGTTCCTTCAAAGCATGGACCGACAGTTTCAAGTGAGTAGAGAAAAGAGGAAGGGTCACTTGAGAACAGCAGAAATACTACTCAACACAGACCCTTGAGCAAGCCACTGACTCTCAACTACCTTCTTCCTCAACTTTGCATTGCTCTGCAATTCTCTTCTTCTTAGTTGGTTATCTTGGTTTGATCATACCCACATATAAGGTTGGTTTTGTATTTCAGTTTGGCTTTGCTGATAATACGCATTTAATATTTCCATATTCTGTTTTCCATATAAACAATAATAGATACAGAGAAAAACCCAACAATCAAATGACCCCCTATGAGCAAGCACTTTGGCGACAGTGGGAAGGAAAAACTCCCTTTTAGCAGGAAGAAACCTCCGGCAGAACCAGGCTCAGGGAGGGGCGGGGCCATCTGCTGCGACTGGTTGGGGTGAGAGAAGGAAAACAGGATAGAGACATGCTGTGGAAGAGAGACAGAGATTAATAACAGGTATGATTCAATGCAGAGAGGTCTATTAACACATAGTGAGTGAGAAAGGTGACTAGATGGAAAAACTCAATGCATCATGGGAATCCCCCGGCAGCCTACGTCTATTGCAGCATAACTAAGGGAGGATTCAGGGTCACCTGGTCCAGCCCTAACTATATGCTTTACCAAAAAGGAAAGTTTTAAGCCTAATCTTAAAAGTAGAGATAGTGTCTGTCTCCCGAATCCAAACTGGA
>VUQG01014473.1:0-18971 GCA_015106755.1 Etia nguti | reverse complement strand
TTTGGGCACAGGACCATCTGGTTTCAATATGTCTGTCACAAACAACTCTTAATATTGGCCAGACAGCAAAAAGATTTTTTTAACACTGCTAAGATCAGCAGTTGGCTAAAGAGCTCATCACTTCCTAAACTGGGCAGAGAAAAAAAAAATATATGCACATAACAGCACATATATCATATCAAATAAAAATGTGTGTACTTATTATACATTCTAGCATTTTTTTAACTCTTAGTAAGATATGAAGACCGCTTCAACTCTCATTTCTGTCAGCTAAATGTGATGCCATCATTCTAGTTGTTCCTGATTTGGAATAAACAAGAATGATTTTATTTCTAAAGATGCTAGTAAAATCCATCAATATTTTCAGTTTTTCTCTTATCTTATTTGAGCAGGCCATGCATTTATTGGATTGACCGCCCAAGTATATTGTGGACCAATGTTAGAATGTTTTAAATAAGTCAGAGAACAATGGCATTTGTTGCTAATTTACTTGTTTTCTACCCTTTTACTTGAATTTTGAATGTTCAGTCACTTATCCCTGGCGCTTCTCATCTTGTCTTTTCCCTAGTGGCTGCCTCGCTGGCTATGTTTTTGTTGTTCATATCCTTAAAATCAGCTGCTTCCCCAGAGAGCATCTCATCCCACCATCAGATGCACTCCAACTCAGCTGTCTTGGACAGCAGCTGGAGGCAGCAGTCGTTCATCTTCTTCTCTGGAGATGTGCTGAGAGCTGGAAGGCCACCCTACCGTCATCCGCTGCAGTCCAAGACAGTGAAGCTGTTTGCTTAGGGTTGGTTATTTTTTGAAGGTTTTTTTGGATAAAACAATAGCAAAAATAAACTTTAATGTAATTATTTAATAATTTATTTAAGAAAGCATGTACAGCACATATAAAAGTATATACATACACCACTCCCTGACTTCCCCCCAAAATCTAAATCTGTGTGAAACAATGAAAGACACACTATTTTTTTTTTAAACATAATCCACCACATAAACCACATGCTGGCTTCTGTTTAATTATGTGTTATGTTCTGGCATCTCTCCTGGTTATCTACCAAGCCAGCAGGAAGTCAGTGCACTCAACCAAAAACCAGTCAGACACATAATCCCCAGTAAAACCACAATGTGTCAACTTCAGTGGGGAGACTTTATTTTATTTTAAAAAACCCTCAGCCTAGACGTTAACATGTACTGTTAAAGCAGATGAATGGTATCTAATTGTCATGACAGTTGAAAGTCTGTTAAACACAGTAATTCTGCCTTAAGGTTAAATTGTCTAAGGTTAAGATAAGATCAGATATATTCTGCAGATACTTTATGTGCCACCAAGCCACCATGCCTTTATCACATCCTTTTATCATGTACTTTTTTACAAGGGGACGTAGACAATAAAAGACAAATGAGACTTGGGCAATTACAGGAGGCAGGACAAAAGGGGAAAAGTTAGAGGGAAAAGCAGATCTGTGAGGAAAAAGCTACATGAACCATGATACTCTTTCAAACGGTTACTATAAACACTGCTGATGTAAAACATTCCCTCCTGTTGAGCCCAGAATGTGTTTTTATGTGTTAGATTTGTTGGTAAGCTATGGTTTCCTCCACAAAGCACAATGTATCTAAAACATTATCACTCTTGACCGCAGATATGATGAGACGTACCTTAACAGAAGGGCCAAGCAAAACAAACTGAGGGTCTGAAACAGAGCAGTGGTACAGAATCTGCTTTCCTTCACATCCCCTCTGAAGTGCTCCGTAAGTGAGATCACATGTCTTCCTTAATGTCTCTGCTCTTATTTTAGACAGAGCCTGCACTCGGCTACCTTAGCTTAGCATAACAACTGGAAACAGAGTAAAAACAGCCAGCTTGGTTTTATCCAGAGGTAACATCTGACTAGGAGACACTCAAAAGCTCACTTTATATCTATATGCAGGGCTAATTATGTGAAGTAACTTCCAGTCAAACCGTTCCTTCCCAAGGATTAACCTTCCAAATACTCCTGGCAAAAGGATTCATTTTGTAATACACAGGTTTTTGTTCTGATGTTTGTGGTGTTAGAAACGGTGATGTTATCGCCTATTTGTTGATTAGTGAACTTAATATGTCAGGACTGTCCCAACCATCAGTCATCATTATAAAGCATGTGGTAAGAAAACACTTTAATAGCTAACAGTTAGCTCAGTAGAATACGCTCCTATAAGCGAACCTGAACATTTTTGCAGTGGAGACAGAGGCGAGGAGTTAGACTTGTCTTCAAGGCATTTTACTTTTTTCCTAATTTTTTCATTAAAAGAACAAGTCTTGACCACTGTTCTTGCTAGGAAGCAAACAGAAGTGTCCAGGTAACAGTGAAAAAACAAACAAACACAAAAACACAGCACAACTTTTTTTTTTTTGAACTATTTTTCAACACTAGACATCAAGAAAAGATGGTCATCCAGTGTTTATTTACTGTTGAAGTGTTTGCCGGGTATGTGTTTGACATTTTCATGTGACATGGTTTGACAGATAGCTCAGAAATAACAGATAATACAGCGAGACAGACAACCATTCACAATCACATTCATTCGCACTCACAGGGAATTTAGATTCGCCAAATAACCAAACCCCACTAACTGCATGTCTTTGAACTGTGGGAGGAAGCCGGAGTACCCGGAGAGAACCCATGCAAACAAACTGTTTTAAGTAATTACACAAATCATATTGAAGCCATTTTTAATATTTAGACAAGGATTGCTGATCTTCTTCATCCTTAATGAATAAATGTTTAGTAAAGGCCTTTATTATGGCTCCATTTAAGTGGTTTGTGTTATCAAAATGGCATCATATATCATATGTCAAGATAGGAATGGTACCTGACTAAGAAAAAATTGGGAGGGGAGGGGGGTATTTTTTTACTTTTGCCACCATGTCTCTGTCTTTCTTCATGATACAGTTCTAGGGAAATGTATTTTAAAATGGGGACATTGCAATATGGCGATTACAAATAGTGGCAAGTGCCTAGTAGAGAACCATGACTGGCTGGTCCATGCATGTCTAAAACAAAGAAACCCCAAAACACAAAAAACTGACTGTAATGTGGCATGCATGCTTATTTTGTGTTCAGAGTAAGAACACACAGTAGTGAAGGGGTGTGAGAGCAGTTTTCTAATAATGAATTTTGTTAGGTTATAAAATATAGTTCAGTTTTCCAGACTAAGAATGAATTCATAATTTTAAGTGTTAGGTGACTATACAAAAATTAAGAGATCTGGCTTTCTATAACTTTTGTTTATTTTAACACTGGCCAATAAAAGATTAATTCCTTATGCACTTCTGTGGAAGCGAATAAGAACTCAATGTGAATTTTCAAAAAAAGAAGTGAATGGAATTACTGAACCCATTTCACCCTGAAATAACTTTGGCTCTCGATGGTTTTGCGTGAGTAGTCAACGTCAAAAATCTGTTACAGCAAACAGAGGCTCAGCTTTGGCTTTGATCATCGTTTGACTTTAATTTTAAAAACTGTTTTTTCACAGACAAACTATATTTAGGACAGACATTCATCCACTGATCCACTTTCTGCCGCTTATCCCAGGCTGTGTCGTGGGAGCAGCAGTCTAAGTAGAATACCCCAGTTCTCTCTCTCCCCGGCCACCTCCTCTATCTCATCCAGGCGGACATCAAGCAGTTCCCAAGGCTGTCAAAAGATATGATCTCTGCAGAATATCCTGAGTCTTCTACAGGCCCTCTCCCTCTAGGACATGTTTGAAATACCTCAACCAAGAAATGCCAAGAAGACATCTAAATAAGATGCCCCAACCACCCAAATTGGGTCCTTTCAATGTGGAGAAATACCAGCTCTCCCCAGTGACTGAGCTCCTCACTGTATAGCTGCGTGTATTGGCATTCTCTTTCTTTCAGTCACTACTTAAAGCTTGTGACCATACGTGAAGGTAGGAACATAGATCGACCTGTAAATTTACAGTTTTGCTTTCACACCCAACTGCACCAGTCAGAGTTCTCAATCACCCGACCCTGAGATACTTAAGCTCCTCCACTCGGGGCACTCCAGCATTTTTTCAGCTAACGACTATGGGCTCACATTTGGAGGTGCTGATTCTAATTTGAGCCGATTTACACTCGGCTGCAAACACCTCAAAGAGAGGTCATTCACAAAAGCAGGGATGGGATCCTGAGACCACCTGAGTGGAAACCTACTACCACTTTGCTGCACTATAATATTTTATCCATGAAAGCCACGAATCCTTAGACAGAGTTTTGTAATTCCACTCAGAAAGCCGACTAAAAAAGGAAGAATGTTTGAAACTTTGATCTTACTTTGTGTGACCGTCTTCCCTCATTAACAGTACGAAGCAGACTGTTCCAACCAAAAACAACAAAGATCCAGATGTCATAAAGCCAACGCTTTAAAAAACTATAACCTCACATTCAGATGTTATTAAGGAACTTTGTTACTTTGTTATTAGGGATTTTCCTCCCTATTTTTAGTATTTAACTGTGTAGCTACTGAAATCTAAATAGGGTAAGACAGTGAGCTCAGAGGCCATTTAAGCAGCTTCTTCCTAATGCAAACAAGCAATACGTGTCTCCCTCTATAAGCTGATGCGGCAGAGGAGGTTTCCCTGCGGCATCCTTTTCCCTATGAACCATTTGTTCCCACTCGCCCCTGAGGAGGACTCTGCTGACAGAAAGTCTGGAACAAGATAGCTGAGATCATGTTTTTCACACTCTTGTATTTCCAGTTCAGTTATAAATAATGCAAAGTCTCCATTACACACATGTAACTGAAAAGGATCATAATTGGAAAAAGTGTCGGAAAAAAGTATTCACTTTGCATTTTTTATGTCACTGGGGACAAATCCCTCATTGGATCAAAGGTTTGGGATGTTTTTTTAAAAACCTGTGACTATTCCAGCCTGTGACTGAACCTTTAGTGTTTGAACAACATACCAACAATCACCAAAACAAAGGGACAAACGGTGCCAACAAATCAAACTGATACTGAAAAATACTCAGCTGGTCAGTGTTGCTGCCAAAAATCCTGCTCCGAGTCTACCCCTGATTAAAGAAGGATGAGAATCAAAGCTGTTTGTGACAGAAAGACTTGTGACCTAAGATAAGCCTGTGCTTCTGTAGTGAAGGTATACAGATAATCTTAAAAAATCAGTTACTGCATGAAAATTAATAACACCAATCAGTGTTAGCGAGGAAAAATGACTTCCTGCAAGCTCAGAGCTGCTCTAAAATCCACGCCACCTGTGTGGGCAGCTGGACTGGAGCATCGGACTTGTGAAAGGTCAAGCACAGGTGAGGAAAGCGCAAAAGTACAGGTCAAGTATTTTCTGTGTGGACACAGCTCACTCAGAGTGTGGCTTGAGTTCATCTGACAATGCCATACATTTGTGATAAAATCTTTGACTCTAACAATGCACAACCGCACTAATCTGCCTTGTCTGGATGCTTTTACGATGGAATCGCATTCCTCTGAAGAAGAAAAAAAAAAAGAAAACAGTATCCTAACTGTTTTGCTTTCTGACTTCTTTGAACACCTCTGTTTCACAGCTAAAGGCATTACACTCATCACACAGACACTGAACTACTTCCCAAGAGCTCATCCCAGAACATCTGTGTCGTATAAATCACTCACAGAGAAATTACCTCACAAAACACCAGGTCTCAGGGTGACAGAGCGAGAGCGAGAGAAGCCCTTGGCTGTGACTGCCAAGCAAGAAAAGGAATCTAACACGCAAAATGCAATACATCATTTTAATCGCCAAAACACTGGAATTATGCTCAGAGAGGGATTTGTGGATGAGAAAGTACATTCAGGCTGAAAAATGAGGGATGCAACAACAAAATGAAATCAACACGTTGTTTTGCTAAAATGTATCTCCAGAGGCCTGCGTGACTCTAGTGCAGAGACATCCATGCAGATCCAAGGCTAAACTCTATAATGAATTACATCAAGAAAATATTCTACCTGACTGACACCTGGATGAAGCCCATCTACTGCCTAAGATTCGGTGTCAGCATTATGATCCAAAAAAGTTTTTATGGAAAATCAAATGCAGAATGACACACATTTATGTGATTTCATGGACCACGGAGCAGAGGGCCAATACAGAAAAGAGTGAAGAGTCTGATGATGGCTTACAATATTATTATTATTATATTATCACTATTATTATTGTTTGTTAAACAAATAAACTTGACCAGTCCCATTGGCAAGCACACCACGTAAACTCTTACACAATCAGATGCTATCACATCACCTACCAATAGGTTAAAATGGCCCATTTTTAGCATTTAAGCAACTCACATTATAAAAGCATTGTATCATGCTCAGATCACAACATCATCTACTTCATTAACAAATGTACTTCATTAAAAAGATTAACATTCAATTATGACACCGTCATGTTGTTTGTCAAGCACCTAACAATGGACTAAAATAATATTTTTATAGTAGAGCAGGACCTAAGCATCACACAGGGACCCATACAAATAATCTGTATAAAGCACGGTGGCACGGTGGTTAGCACTGTTGCCTCACAGCAAGAAAGTCCTGAGTTCAATCCCACCGTCAGGCCAGGATTTTCTATGTTGAGTTTGCATGGGTTCTCCAGCTTCCAGCAAAGACATGCAGTTAGTGGGGATTTATTAATTGGAAACACTAAATTGCCCATAGATGTGAATGTGAGCGCGATTGGTTGTCTCCTGTCTATGTGTTAGCCCTGTGACAGACTGGCGACCTGTCCAGGGTGTACCCTACCTCTCACCCTAAGACAGCTGGGATAGGCTCCGCGACCCTGAAAAAGATAAGCGGAAGCAGATGGATGGACAGTCCCATATTTATCTGCTACTTAATTGTATAAATAAATATTAAACAACTATTTTTCCAAGATGAGTGATCACTTTGCCAACAGCACAAACAGACCAAACAATACTGCAGCATGCTAATTTCAGATACTGTCCATGTCTATTAGAGAGCAGTCTTCTCTCTTTTCCTGCCTTTCTGGGCACATTAACTCCAACTCATGGTACCACCAGTAGAACACTGCCTCATGTCAACAACGTATAGCTAAGATACAAACAAAATAGAGAACCGCTCATGGAAACATGACTCCAGAGCGCCACTGGATATATTTTTTTTCTTTTTTTAAATACTGCAGAAGTAAAAGGCCAATTGTTTCCCAAAGTTCACCCACACGTAAAGTTTGTATGCTTTGACAGTGATTAAAGAGATGTGAAACAGTGAGCTAAACAATGCCAATTCATACAACCATCTGTTGAAACTGAGGCGCTTGGTCTGGTTTTAAAACTGAGAAGGCTGGGGCCTGTGGCAATGTCCATCAAGCCAGTGAGACAGCTAAAGGTGACATAGTTGCATATGAACTTTTGGTTACCCATTACATGCAATACACTGCTGGTGAAGCACGTGGACTGAAATAGAGCAGTACTAAAGCCATGTGCCTTTTCTGACTCTTTCCTTGATCTGATTAGCTCTCGCCTTCTATCCCTCACACTCACTCCCACAAGAGATACACTGGAAACAATTATGGGTCTTGATCAGGCATACAGAGAAAAAAAAGTGATGACAAGAAGGGACCTGGTGAAAGGAACATGAGAGAGTGAATAATGAAGAAAGACAATTCTATTAAAAGTGATAAAGTTCTAATACAACTTGATCATAAATGTCTAGGGCTGACCCGAACACCATTTCTTTGGCTCCAGAGATTTTCGCACAGCAGGAGCGCAGACTGACAGGAATATCAAGGAGTAATAAGTGTCCACCACCAGCCTGCATGTAGGAAACAGCTTCAGTTAGGAGGAAACTCTTTTTCACATCTACAGGAGACAAAATGCAACGTGTTTCATAACAGGGTTGTTTATGTTTTCCAAAGTTTCTAGTGGGGCTGGATTGGAGTCTTTGCCGGGCCAATTCTGGCCCCGGGGCCTTATATGTGACACCCTGACCTGACCTCAGAACTTCACTGACAAGCTGCTAATAACTAAAGAAAATGATGCAAAACACCTGTTTATGCTTCAAGGGATGCTGTGAATTATGGTTCGACACGATGGATGCTCATGTGCTGTCCCTGTTTGATGTGTGTGAAATTACTGATCCAAAGATAATATAAATTGAAAAGAGGTCCTGCAAGTAGTTAAAACTGCTCTGGAGTCCAGCTGCTCTGAAGGCCAGCCACTTTGAAGTATAACATACAGCACAGTACTAACCACCTCCTACTAAAAGAGGTCAACACAAAGGAAACTGTGCTAGATTTTAGAAGGACCAGGCTTAATTTGAACACCACTCTAGAAAAGGTAGAGGTGGTGGAGAGCTGCAGAAACCTGAGTGTTCACTTAAAACAACAGAATGGACTAGAAGTGTAACACTGAGGCTGTGTACAAAAAAGGACAGAGCAGGCTCTACTTGAGAAAGCTCAGGTCTTTTAATGTGTGCAGCAAAATGTAAAATGTTGCATATTTTCTACTAATCTCGGTGTTGCCAGTGCAACTTTGCAGTCGGCGTAGCATCACAAGAGCCAGTGACACCAGGAGGCTAAACAAGCTGATTAGAAAGCCAGGCTCAGTGCTGTGCAGCCCCTACACTTAGTCACTGAGAGAAGGATGTTGCAAAAACTGCTGAACATACTGGACAACACCTCACAACACCTGTCACAGCACACCAGTCAAATAGAAAAGCTTTCAGCAGCAGGCTCCTTAAACTACAAATAAGCACAGAAAATAGGAAATCTAACTTAACTGTGTACGGATTTTAAGCCACATTAGGTCATTGGGAAAGAAAGATGTAACTCACTGTTTGATGTTATTGTCCGTTTTCTTCTGTCGTTGATGGCACTCCTGCAGTACACTTCCCCTCTCTTGGATAGATTTCAGTCAGGGTTGCAGTACCAGATTTGACCACACGCCGGCTGACTGCTACTTGCCGTTACAGTCGAGAGGGGCGCTGTTTCACTGATTTTGAAAGCTTTGAAAAAGGTCTGGGCCGAAAGATTTTTAGCCTGTCGGTATTATTTCATGAAAAAAGTAAGGAGAAACCCCCTCTTAAACTTTTAAATTTGTGATGTACTTATCATATCAGTAGCTTTTTCAAACGAAATGCTCAGTATTCTTTAGTTTTTAGTTTAGCTTTATGTATATAGAGCCAAATCACAACAGCAGGGCATTTTCTACATAAATGTACGGATTTGCTGCTCTTTAATATGTGATATTAAATTAAAGGCACCCTCCAAGCATGGAGTAATAATCCAGTCAAGAAAATCCTAGAAATTTGATTATGTTCATCTGGATTCAGCAGTTTCTCATGGGAGAAATCCTTCATCACTCATCCGGGTACTTCTTCAGTCTCAGCTGACAGCAGGTTTTCCCAATCTAATAAACAGTAATCTTTTCCAGGTTACAGGAAAAGGGTGATAGATTTTCTGAAGCAGTTAGAATAGGACATCGCTATTGACCGGACCCTCAGAAGAGGGCTCTATTATCTTTGATTTCCTACCACAGAACACCACCGAGCCACTGTTCCAGGCATGTGGATGACACCTGTGTGAAAATCAAGTCATTGGACATACCACAATTCACTGAACACATTAACTCAGTGGACAAACATATCAAGTTCACCAGAGAGGATATAAAAAAAATAAAAAAAAAAGACAGACTGGCATTACTAGAGTGTGAAATGACCTTTTACCATTGCCATAAACCATACGTAAGGATCGGTATTTGAAATTTGTCTCTTATAATCCATTGGAACACAAACTGGGTGTCACCTGGACACAACAACACAGAGACACAGTGGCCAGGGAAGCAGAATATCCTGTCAAAGAGGCCCTGAGTAAATGTGGTTATCCCAGCTGGCCATTTGTCAAAACTGGGAAGATGCCTAAATAATGCTCCGGGCAATCCAGGAGAGAAGAAGGGCAACTCCTGCCTAAGTTATACACTGGAGAAACCAAAAAACCTCTGGCTAAACAGATATCACAACACAGAAGAGCTGCCTCATCAGAGCCGCTCTTTCATTGATGAGGATGTGGATTTCCTCCTGGACAGGGAGGAAGGCTGCTTTGAGCGGAGAGTCAAAAGGGAACAATCATCTCTGAACCAAGGAGGGGGCCTAAGAGTACATCTTTCCTGACTTTACAGTGCTGTGATTCCTGCCATTCTCCAACTCTCTGTGAATGGTACTCATAGTCAGTTTGGCAATTTGCATATTGACAATAATGAAACTGAGCTCATGGTTCATTGTTAGGCAGGGGTGCTAGTTTGAGTCATTATGAAACTGGAGTGTTTGTATGACTGGGAAAACCTTCAGTAAACCGAGACTGAAGTCAGTTGTATGACTGATGAAGCTTTTCTCCCACTAAAACCACTGTGTCCAGATGAACAGAATCAACTTTCTGGCATGTGCACCTCAGCTAAAATCCATAATTAAATAATATAATACAATACATACATACATGTAAATTATTTCAAAACTGATGTCATGTTTAAGTGAGCTCAGAGAAACTATGAAACAGATAAAATACACAAAAAGGCCATTTAGTCTAAAGACTGAATCTCATATTTCCCTGTTTTCACATTTTATAGGCATCAACACCCTCTGGTCTTCACCCAAAGCCACCACATGGTCAGAAGATAATAATTTATTACTCCTTATTTTACTATGATTACTCATACAGCAGGGTTACAAGGTTTACGAAAATCCAAACTTTTTTTTTTCTGAAGAAATTGGTTTGTCATAAATTAGAGACACCAGCATAATTGGCAGTAGGTTGAACAGACGTCAGCCACAGCAGTTCAGGGGTTTCCCCTCACGCTGGAACTTCTTATGTGTTTGTCAATCTTCTAATGAAATTACTTGGTGTTTTCCCTTTTACGCTCATGTTGCCCAGCTATGAAGCAATATCAACCTGATAAACAGCCCAAACTGGAAATAATCAAGATTCATACAGTGCTCCTTCCTACTTTTCATTAATATTTAACACTCTGAGACCCAAAGTAGGCACACCCTCCTGCTTGATTACCATGGCGATTCAGCTTTTCTAATATTAAAATTAAATGATGTTATTGCTGGCAACTAGCACACCCACTGACCTCACCAAACCACACCAAATACAATCCAAACCTCTGGAACAATAGCTCATACCAAAAACATAAGAAAAAGAGGGCAGCTGGATCCAATTTTCTATGTATGCAGCACATTGACACGCTGTTCAGATCTGTATTGTTTCACCAGACTAATGGTATGTTTACACAGTGTCCTGGGCTTGTGCATAGGCGTTAAATTACACAGCCAGATCCTGGCACATCTCTATATATGTGTGTGTCACAGACTGGTTACTCATACATACTAATTTAGAAACTGTCATGTAGTAGACAAACCTGCAGTACTGAGGTTTGTCTGCTCTTCAGATTATGTGGGATAGCCTCATACTCTTCAGAAGAAGGTAAAATTATTAGTGAAATCTTTGTACAAGCAGTAGTTGGAGACTTGGAAAGGATTAATATTTAAGTGTCTGTTCAGAACTGTACTAATATATTCAAAGTTCTATCTCATTTTTCTCAGAGACGAAAGAGACTAAAATATAGTGTTCAGAATGTCAGAGAATTATTGAGTCTGTTATAGGACTGTTGCTATTACAGCTGTGTCAACATGCAAGCAGCATTTTTTAAACATACTCCAGACAGACAACATCAAACTCACCTCTCAGTCCTGGCAGGTCAGCTAATAAAAGCTGGTCTCAGTGCCAGCACACTTCATGTAGTCATTCAGCTTCTTCTACATTCCTTCTTCATATCCAACTGGCAAATGCTATATAAGGCACACAACTTCAGCTGCTTTAGACTGCCTGGCAGCAGTCGCTGCACATATGCAACCCACCTCCTCCTTTTGATGTCATGTCTGAGTTACAATTGCAGTTTCATGTCTGACACCTGCAGGGTCCGCTGAGGTCAATATGGTTGGTTCTTGCTTCAGCTGTCTAAGGACAGAACCATGCCACCAAATATAAATGAATGCAGATATTCACTCAATGCCCAGTTGAAAAGGTACATTTTGCTAGTACTGGTTTGGACCCCCTTTTGCTTTCATAACTGCCTTAATTCTTCATAGAATAGATATAACAGGGTGCTGGAAACAATTGTTCCATACTGGCGTGATAGCAATAGATAGATATGTCGGCTCCACAAGCAGCAGCTTGAACCGCATAGATCCATGCTTTCAGAATGTCACAGCAGAAATAGAGACTCATCAGACCAGCCAGCAGCTTCTTTGTCCAATTTTGCTGAGTCGGTGAAAATCCTTACTTTCCTGTTTTTAGCTGACAGGAGTGGAATTGGGTGTGGTCTGCTGCTGTAGCCCATCTGCTTAAAGATTTGATGTGTTTTGATACAGTGATGTTCTTCTGCATACTTGTAACGAGTGATTATTTGACTTACTGTTGCCTTCCAATCAGCTCAGAGCAGTCTGGGAGTTCTTCTCTAACTTCTGACATGAAAACATTTTCAACCAGAGAACATGGCAGATATTTATTCCTTTTTAGAGCATTCATTGTAAACCCTGTGACGGTTGTGTGGAAAAATCCTAGTAGATCAGCAGTTCCTGGAATACAGAGACCAGCCCATCTGACACCAACAACCATGTCACATTCAAAGTCACTGAAATCACTTTCCTTCCTGATGTTCGGTTTGAAATTCAGCAGGTCATCTTGACCATGTCTGCTTAGCTAAATGCAATGAGTTGCTGCCATGTGATTGGCTGATACACATTTTCATTAACTGAATATAAATAACAATGTTCTTTTAACAAGATTCCTGCTGACTGAAATTGAATATTTGCTGCTAGGTTTATGCTTACCAGTTGACAACATTACATAGTAATTTGCAGACAGTGTGTAAATAATGTGCAGTACCATGGTAGTAAATGGAAATTAAAATTTTTACATAAATGTGCTTCGGGATTCTTCACACAGGAGTGGATTCTTCATTTTATAATAAAATATTTTATTTTTTGTACTTGTTATACCTTATTAGTCCTTTACACAGTTGCACAGCATGATAACACTGTTAACATGGTGTCATCAGTATAAAAAGAAAATGTTCATATGTTGAAACACTGGAAACACACACAATTTACATCCTACAGGACAATTGCTATTTTAATGGCAGGACACTGTATGTGATGATTGGCTTGTTTGTCCAGGTAGCAGATGTTATAAATGGTGGTGATAAAAACTGTATGCAGACAAAAAAAAAGCATACATATACAAATGAAATTGTAAATAAATCGCAAAAGGCATGACAATATCATAAGAGTCTGTTCCACCAATGTTGTTTTTTTTCACTTGTTTAGAGCTCTAACAGAAGACCAAAGGACGGGATATGCATTATGTAAACAAGAAGCTAGGACATTGTTTATATCCAACATTATATTATTGTGGCTTCCTATAACAGAATCAGCGGATAAACTGGGCGACGATAAAAAGTAACTGGGTTGTAACTATGAGGGTCCTCTAAAAGGACCAAAAGGGTCAAGTCCAACAAATCCAGAGAGGAATGGATGGGAGTGCCAAAGAAAGCACTGGGATTAGTCTGTCAGAAGGTTTCAGATTAAAGAGGAGTATTGTGGCCAGATAGGCAGACAAAGGACAGATCACTTTTTTTAAAAATCGCTGGTAACCGTACAGCTTCTCTCAACAGAAGACACAGCTTGAGGTCATCTTTCCAAAGAGCATATGTTGTTTATCAGTTCGCTTTTCCTAGTTTTTCCTGTTCTTCCAGTTTGCATTGCATTTGACATCTGAAAGCACACCATTTGGTCAAATCCCTGGGCCGCTTGCCTTGGAGCATTTTTCCACTGAAACGTGTTTTCACTTATTTCTGAGCTGTAGAAGGTTCATGCTCTCTGCCTTTCTTCCCTCACCAGCGTTTTTTCACTCTTGTCTGCCTTGTCATACATTATAAACAAACACCAAAGTTTGTCATTTATGAAGAGAAACAGAAACAGTCTAACACTTAACAACTTTGCTGCTTTTGGCCACCTTAAAGGAATAGTTTGATTTTGTCGCATACATTGTTTCTGGAGTATGTTTAGAGAGGAAGATGAATACCTCTTTAATATCTGCACATCCAAACGTACAAAAACTGAATATAAGCAGAAACCTTATTGCCTGGCTCTGTCTAGAGCACCGCTAAAGGCAAATCCACATATAAAGTGTTTTTCAAGTGGTGATAACCCTCACTTTTTTATGTTTTTGTTCTTTGATGCTTGTAGTGAAGCATATTTTTCTACAGACAGCTATAAAAATGTAACACATCTTCAACATTTATATAACACTATATGTAGAAAAGTACTTGCCCACCTACACATTACACCTGGACGAGCTGCTTAGCCAATGAAACCTATGACACGAAGCTCTTGGCGCACAGTTACAGTGCTGATGTTAACAACAGAGGAGGTTTGGAGTTTTTGTTATACCAGTTTCAGATGATTGTAGTGGGAAGAAATTTTATGAAGTGATTTGTTGTACGGTGGCATCATATTTTCAAATTCAGAGAACTCATTACAAAGATCCATTCTTTCACAAATGCTTGTAAAGGCAGACTGCAGTGCTATTATTCTGCTATTTCATTCACCTGTCGCAATCGGACTGAAGACAAATGAATTCAAAGATTAATACTGTTCTCTTTACACATAGTTATAGTCGTAACCTTTTAGCTTTTTTTCAGGAATGACTGATCAGAATTCCTCTGCCAGCTTTCTGGTTTCACTTTGACAAGTAAATTTCCCAAATTAAATGAATGAAACTCTACATAAAAACACTGCTGATTTGCTCCTCTTGAGTTTATATGCTAAAGCCAGCCTGACAGACTGTCAGAAACTGAGACGCGTACATCTGAAAATGTTGAACTATCCTTTTAATGTAGAGTAATATCCAAATATACATAATTGATTTATTGGTGTTGCTTTTAAATTGTAAAAGTGAATATTGGAGACCTATATTTCAAAGAGCATTTAATATTAAAATAGCACCATTTACTAAAAAAAGTTGCTTTCTCAGTATCTCTCTGAGAATCCCTACCAGATATCAGTGTAGCTATATACATACAATACATACATATTCACATGTATTTATGTTCTTCCCTTTTAAGAATGAATAGGTAGGCATGATGAAAAGAGCCCATTATGTCACACTAAATAAAAATTCTACTTGGTGCAGTTCGTCTGTCAAAATTTCAAGTAACAGGATGCGGTCCACTTTTCCTTGCAGGGAAATGTCCGGTAAATAAGCAGCAGACGCATCCCACGATGTCACAGCAAGCTCACCCAGTCAAGAGAAGGCACTGAGGGCGGAGGAAGAAGCATCAGCACCTCTGCCCTCGCACAGGCAGAGACAGACGCAGACTTTTTGTGGAGATTGTAAGAGACGTATGCCGTGAGACAGTCCAGTTTAAACAGTGCAATCCAGGCTCTGAGAATTGTGGCAAAGAAAAGATGACAGTCTTGATGGGGAGCTTGACGTTAAGAAACAGAGGTGCGTTTCTGTGAAGGGTGAGAGGAGTGTCAGTATGAAGTTACAAACAAAACAAAATATACAGAATGGTACACACTCAACACTATATAGTTACTGCATTTTGCCTTTGAATTTCTCTGACTGCATTATCTCTAATGATTGACCACATGCTCTTGATTCAGTAAAATGAATTTACCATTAAGTTTCAGGAAATGCCTTATTTCTCTGTGATTCATGTGCAATATGCCGTGAGTGCACTGGTTAGCCTGGCTTTAACAGCTGGAAATATGTAAATTTGCTTTTTGGGGACAGATGAAAAGACTGATATCAATCTGATTTCTCCATATAAAATATGAAGCTGGATCCAGCAGCCACTTCACTGCTCCTAGACCATTAATAGTGCGGTACACAACCACTCATAAAAAAAAAGAAAACAGTCTGATGTTTTACATGTTGTTTTAGTCTGCACTAAATTAAAAAGAATATAAAGAGCATACATTAAAAAGTGCTGAACAAGTTCTTGAAAATCATTTAAATCCTGAGTCATTTTAATTTCTTCCACATCTGCAGAGAGCCAGTAACTTATGGGTCATTTTAAAAAATCGAAAAGCAAAATGGAAAAGTATGACGTCATTTATCATTATCTACTGCATGCTCAGTGTCTTCCGATCAACAGTGCAGTTTACACCAACGTAGGCAATCTGCTCTGGTAATCCATCAATTCGTTTGGAGTATTAAACCCCCCTTGTCATTTACTTTCCCTTTATCTTTATGTTTTGTTTTCCTGCTCTTGTGTACAATGTAGATAATAATCAGCTTCCTGAATTCTCCTTATCTAAATTTTCTTTACTGAAAAAGATAAATTACATTGATATTGTATTAATAAGTTCTGAATTAACTTTTGGTGCTGTTCTTGCGTATCTTTTCTTACTTGATCACCATTCTTAAGAACTATATCGAGAAGTATTGTTTAAAAAGAACAAGCATTTAGATTAAGGAAAAATACCTCATAGTTCACAGGAGAGCTTCATATCTGTGTAGAGGAGCTCTCTCTCTGGGTATCCAGGACACTGTAATACATGCAGAGACATAGAAAAAACACATATTAACCTTTATTTATGCAAGAAGTAAAACTCTTGTTTTTGGGAAAGCCTTGGGCTTGGATGGGCAGGATTACATGGGGGAGAGCATACACACTCCACACAGAAGGGCCCAGCTTGGGTTTAAATCCAAGCTTGCTATGAGGAAACAGTGCTAATCACTGAGCCACAATGCTGTAACATTAGATAATATCATTAGATTCTTCTGAGGTAGATAAGTTACTTTATTCCATTAAACATGGACCTACAATTTCACTCAGCTTGGTTTGGAGGTGATCTATTGCCAGATACGGTTTAAAAACAATCAGTACCACAGGGAAACTGCTATCGCCAGGAAAGCTGGCAGTGGAATACATGTCTGCATCTTGTAATGGTTTCAACCTCACTGAATCAGTTCCAGGTCTGGCTGGTGACGATTTAGGAATGATAAATGTGTCCTGTCAGCCTCCTGTATCTCAAACTCGCTTCCCCTTCTCCTCACTGCCTGGTTTGTTTATCTGATCATAGTCCAAAAAGAGGATAACAAGTGAGCCGCTTACGCTTGGTGCTGCCGTACGAAGTCTGCAAACTGCCGGTCCTTAGCATAGAGCTCAATGATGCGTATCCTGTCTTGGATTTCCTACAGAAAAACAGGATATATGTCCAGAAGCAACATTACATCACAGGCAGATAAACAGTAAACTCAACAGGCTGCCGCTTAGTGAAAACATGACGTCACAAAAAAGCCACAAAGAATTTTAAGTCAACAAAAGGCAGATGGTGATAAAAACAACCTGATATTATTTAATTTGATCATAGACAGGTAAAATGTGTAATTATTATGCATTGCCCTTGGTGTGTAACTTCCATCCAGATGCCACTGAGCAAAGCACATTTCCCAACTGCACTGCAGTTTTTTGGGGTTTTTTTTGGTCCAAACAGCAACAGCAATTTTCTCACAAAATTCGAGCCAAACAGTCTTCAGAGTGTTGTATAAACTTAAGCCTGGTGTTTTATGTGTACAGAGCAGACAGGGTGACTTGGGAATGACTTTTGCTTACTAATCCAAGAGTTAAAAGAAATAATGAGGTAAAGAAAAGACACCCTCTCTTCTAATTCAACCACCGGATTGTAGTTCTCTCACGAACCTCCCTAGTCAGTTCGCTGTTCTCATAGATGTGTCGTATCTCCCCGCTGCTGAAGTCAGTGGAGGCCTCAGCGCTGGCACTGCTGTACACGGGAGCTTCAGGGTAGCGGCGGTAGTAGTGACTGTAGCCTGTGGTCGCTTCACTCTCATACATGGGGTTGTACTTGGTCGCCCTCTCTAAAGATGGGAGACTCTCTGCTCGCCTGCAAAATGACACAAACAATGAAGTCAGTCGCATGGTGGAGAAAGGGTGGGAAACAGAGCCACACTTCCAGGAGGAAGGAGCCAGGAAAAGAGCTCCGCGGTCACGAAAAATGTTATTGTATGGTCATCAATAATGTGTGCCCATTAGAAAGTAGTACATGGGAATAAGAAGTTGTAGCACTTATTGATGAGTGGCTATGAGAAATGCAGTCTGTTGTTGACTCACTATAGCAGCCAAGCTCCATAGGGCTATTACAACACGTAAGGCATGGATGAATTTGACAAATGTTGTTTAGCAGAAGCTTTAAATAATGAAAAAAACAGATGTGGACCAGATATGAAAATATTGCATGCAATATGCTGCAGTTTTACAAAGGAGAAATTAACCTTGTCTACTCCTCGCTCGCTGAACTAGCACACTCTCTCTAATGAAGGTGTTCTGATTGCTCTGTGTAGGCTCCAGTGTGTGCCAAATTAAAGCGACTGCCTTGACATGTGATAGGGTAAAATGAATTCAATAATAAAGCCTCTCAAAATCAAAATATAATGGAATTAAAACTAATTTATCCATGCTTCATGTGTAATAATAGCATTATAGAGTTCACCCAGTGTGGCCAGTAAACAACAGACTAGTTATCTTGAGGCCACGCATTATTAAGACACACACACACACACACACACACACACACACACACACACACACACACACACATACACACACACACACACATTTGTATTCATCACTAATTTATGGTTACACAATAATATCTTGCAGCTACACAATGATTTACATCCTCCGTGACACCGGGGGTTTCAGTAAATAAGATGTTATTGTGGAATAACCTTTATTAAGCTTAGATAAGCCAGCTTGTTTGTGCCAGCAAGTCCGATTCCAGACTAGTAGAAAGTCTAATATGTTATGTGTTTAAGGCTTTTTAGAAATAGATCAGCACCATATCTGATCAGTTAATTGGCTGAGGTCAGCACAGTCATTCTCCACGGAC